>CAUZXS010003502.1:0-11661 GCA_963585895.1 Sepioteuthis lessoniana
GATATATATTCACCCGCATTCACATAAAAAGACCCACACACGCACACACAAACATGTATTTATATTATATAAGTAGATAGATAGATATTGATAAAAAATAATTAATTTTTCTGTATCATGTTCTTTCTCGACAGAGATATTCATCTACATGTCTCTAAATGTAATTTTTTATCGTTCTTTTCAAAATGTCGGCTTTCATTTTTTTAAAACCATTTTGGTTATTCTCATTGTCAAGATGTTCTTGTTTTGACAACAGCATTTATCATCATCATCATCATCATCATCATCACTTCAAAATGAATACAGAACAAAAAACGCATTTTTTAGACGTTAAGTAAATAGAGAGAGAGGGGGGGAGAGGACAAATAAACAAGAAAGCTACGATTCTAGACTTCCGATTGCAGTCGACAATGACACTTTGTCCTTTAGACAAACTGACAACAGACGAGAGAGAGAGAGAGAGAGAGAGAGAGAGAGAGAGAGAGAGAGAGAGAGATTTTTAAGAAGCTCATTCAGCTTTAGTCGTTTCTTTTTTTTTCTGTTTTTGATTTTATGCATTTGATTCTCAGATCTCTTAAATCAAATTCTCCTTTAAATTATTCGACCGAATATCCTCATCGTTGAAATTTCGATCACTACTTTTCGGCTTGTCTATTTTTCGGACTTCTTTAGTTTTGTATGATTCTATCACTTGAATTTATTATTCCCTGAATCATTTTTACAGCGAGTATCCTTTGATTGTTGCATTTTTGAGTGATGCGAATTGTGATCAAAACAACAAAGACAAAGATACTCCTTAAAAATCACGGAATTATAACAGCACTATATCCTAAAAAAGGAATAGTCGAAAGTGCATCTGCTGAAATGGGATCTGAACAACAAGCAAAAGGATATTCGTTTGAATTATTCTTAAAATCATCATCGTCACCATCAAAGCGTTCCGACTGCACGGATTCTCTCTCTCTCTCTCTCTCTCTCTCTCTCTCTCTCTCTCTTTTTTTTCCATAGCTCGGGTAGGATATGACACAAGGTCAATTTTTAAGTTGCCTCGTCAAGGCTGAAGAATCCAGTCTGCCCTACTACTGGAGGGAGAATAATTGAATTCATACCTTTCCCAAGGGTATTAGTGCTATGTGAAATGCAATCAGTCTCGTCCGGGATTTGAACTGGTGTTGCCGTGTCCATTTCCTACGACGATAACCATTACTCTCTCTCTCTCTCTCTCTCTCTCTCTCTCTCTCTCTCTCTCTCTCTCTCTCGTCATCCGTCCCAATTGTTCACCGCTCTCGGCAAGTCCTCTACACGGCATCCAGTATCCGTACAAAACTGATGAATGTAAGTTTTTGTTGGTCGGCCCACGAGAGTGTACCCATACTTAGAAGTCCATTGGTAAACATCGCACGTGAGAGCGTCCTTACTTCTCCAGCAATGCTGGTTTTATTTGGATTTAGTTCAATGTAAAGAAAATGTCCTCAGATTGAAATATCTCCACAGAAAGAGAAAAAAAAAACAAAGTTTGAAGAAGAAGAAGAAGAAGAAGAAGAAGAAGAAGAAGAAGATCGTTTATGAGTTCGTCGTTACTTCTCTAGAATGTCTTGTTCGTTTTGAATGAGGGGTCTGTGAGATGGGAAGTAAGTAGCCATACTGCTTTTGTTTTGTAGGATGCTACTACTAAGTTTTGTTCAAATGATATTTCATGGCGTGTTAAATTTCTTTGTTTATATTTTATGGATTTTCTATTTTTTTTCGTAATTGACAAATGATTTTAAATCAAAATCAGCGGCAAACATCAAATCAACATTGACTCAATCTTTATTTAAAGAATTCTCCTTTCAGCTATAAATACGATAATCTAGAATAAGAATTTTCTTCTTCTCTTTTCTTAAATGGCATATCAACATCCGTGGGTTATTCAATACCAAAGCCATCCTTGCAGAAGAAAAGAAGTATTATCTAACCTTTAGCTCCGAGGAATAAGTGGGGTTTCATTACTTTTTCAAAAGTATTAGTCTAAAAGTGAACGTAATCGCGCGACTAGAGTTCGAACTCGCTAACTACGGTTTCGGTTTCCTTTTTTGATGTCTTAACAACCTTTATGGGTTATTTAATGCCTAAAGCATATTTGTAGAAGAACAGCACGATAACTATCAAACCCATTGCTAGGAGAATAAGGGGGTTCAGATCTTTCCTCAGGTGTATTAGTCCGAAAGTGAACATAATTGCGCGACTGGAGTTCGAACTCGCTTACTTTAACACCGCAGCACAACACGTTAGCCTCTACCCTACTGGGATTCTGCCAATAGCTTCTTTTTTTTTTTTTTATCGCTGCAGACTTTATTAAATCTTATCATGTATACTGGATTTTAGAAGTATTTAAGTAATCCATATGGTCAACGTTGCGATCTGATCTGACATGTAAGCAAACTGATTTTTTTTTTTTTTAAATCAAGACGATATTAAAGGCAACATGTAAAGATGTGTTAAGTGTGTTTCTTGTTAACACTCGCCTTGAATTGAATAAACTGCGTTGTAAGGATTTCTCCAAACACTAACCATTTTTACTTGTTTCTTTTAATTCTTTTTTATCTAAAATTGAAACGAAAAATGTCTGCATGTTCATGAACTCGTTTTTCTTTCTTTTTTTTTCACACCTCTTTCAACTATTTCTTGTTCAATGGATGTTTTCCAGACGATTGTAAGCGAGTTGTGAACCTACTTCCTGTGGCAGGTGTGCACCACCAGATGGCGCTAACGTCGTTTGGTTGGAAAGAAAATGGACAGCCATAGAACGGATAGAATTTTGCGCCAAAGTCTGTTTAGTAAACATCAACACCTGGGGAAAGCTGCAAGACGTACAACCATGATTCTTTCGGACTAAAAAAAATCATCTCTTTTCTTTCTCTTTATAATTATTTTCAATTGTTTTCTTTCTTTCTTTCTTTCTTTCTTTCTTTGGTTTATTTGGTCGTCTGCTTTTTGCTAGTGTCCATATCAAATTTTCTAAGCTGCAAATTTGCTATCTGAAGTTCGAGTCACTCAGCAAGCACATCTCGTATAATTATTTTCATCCAGAGTTCTCTTTGACGTTGTGGCTAACGTGATGGATTGTGACATTATAGTTACCGGGTTCAAACTCCACTTGCGCTATTACATTAACTTTCGGAATATTACCCTTGGGAAATTGACGTTAGATTTTTTTTTACTTTTACATTGGCTCCAGTTCTGGAGATCTGGGGAGTGTGGAGAATCCCTTCATTGTCATTACTCCCAGGTCTACTTTGATTCAGAGAGTTAGAACCTGTTAAGGTCCCATCAATGGGTCATATAGATCTGTGAAAAAATTATTCATATTCGATCGGAATTCTTGATACCATATAACTGTAAATTATTAGTATCAAGAATAGATACTTGAAGTTATAATTATTTACTAAAACATAGAGCCAACAGCGCTTGGTGACTGTCGGTTTCTTGCTTATGAGATCATCGGACCATGATTACATAGGCGAGACACTGACAGTCACCAAGCGTCGTTGACTCAACATGTCAACACCATCGTAACTTTATAATTTATTTAAAAAAAACTGATAAAAACGGAGAGATATTGTATGTATTATTTATTATGGCTTGATATGAACTAAATAATATGAATATTAACATAGATAGATAGATAGATAGATAGATAGATAGATTTTTAAAAAATAAATTTTGAAAGGTTAATTAAATCACATAAATTTGAAAGAGAACGCTACCAACGGAAATAAAATGTTTTAAAATTTTCCCATCTTTTTTGTTTCACATAATAACTTACACGCCCTGACGAAAGTCTAAAAACCGAATCATTTAACGTTGGCAAATATTTCTCCAAATAAAATCATCCACTGAAGACTTTGTGTTTTTTTATCACCATACATTTTCATATATATATATATATATATATATATATATATATATATATATATATATATATATATGTGTGTGTGTGTGTGGGTGTGTGTGTGTGGTTTTCGTAAGTAATGACGAATTTTTATATATAGATTTACACGTATGCATTGGATTATAGAGGAGTATCTGTTTGCTTTGCCAACCATCAGTCAGCATTTTCTGTCGAGGATCATAGTATACTATATCCTGTATTCATGTAAATCTCACAATCATTTTAGAAAGTGTAGAATATGAAATATTCAGTTCTAATTTCAAAACGTATAAAATCTAATTAAAAGTAAAAAGTAAGTAAAGTTGGCGACTGTAGTCGAGGGCGACTCGAAGGCTCCCTTTTCGATAGCTACAACACCAAGGTATTGGAGAGGGAGCTACTCCTTTCCCTGGATTGCTCTAATTCATCTTTGATAAATACCTTATATTGCTGAGTGTTAAGCAAGGCGGTATCAAGTACCATTTTCAAAGTCTTTGGTATGACGCGACCTGGGACTGAACCTAGGTCTCCCCGACAATTGGCGAACACTCTACCCACTAGACTAATGAGCCGGTTATAAAATCTAATACTCACACGAAAAGAAATATAAATTATGAAAAAAAAACCCAGATATTTAAATATTCAAATAATTAAATATTCAGATGATTGTTTTGGTTTTAATTTTCATAATATATTTAAAGAGAATTTTACTGTTATACAAACATTTTACTTTGATCTAAGACAGAAGTGCCGGGAAGCGACAGATTGATTCCGGGCAGGGAGGACAGATACAATACTCTTATCCGAGTATAATTTACGGACTGACGGAGAAAGAAAGAAAGAAAGAAAGAAAGAAAGAACGAATAGATTTTTCATTATATATACATACATATATTAGAGAAAGGCGATTAAAACATTCATTCCTTTTCAAAGATGGTCCAAGTAAATATATACGCATTAAGAAGACGGTAGTTTGTATATGAAAAAGAGATGGTTACGCATACAACGAGTTGTTTGTTTAAAAAAAAGAAGTGGGGAGAAAAAGCTATTCTATAAAACAGATTTTGTAGGATTTGTTATCATTGTGTAAGCAAATCTGAGAATTTTCAAATGTTTATCGAAAATTGATTCTCCATCTTGATTCTCTATGTTTGTCGTTGCCTTTTCCTTCTTTTTTTCTCCACATAGTCTTGAGATTTCGAATCTATCTATCTATCTATCTATCTATCTATCTATTTATCTATCTATCTATTTATCTATCTATCTATCTGCTTTTCTTCTCTATTCCTCTATGCAATCTCTGGGTTTGCCACGATACTATTGTCTAGTTTCGCGTAATTCTTGATTAAACTCCAGCCAATTCCAACTTGACCTCTTAGACGAATTCAGTTTTTGTTCGAGTTGAAAGAAAAGCCAAATCTTTCCCGGAAAATGTTCGTTTTTAGTTTGCAATATGTCGCAGAATTATGAGAACCATGAAATTATCTAAAGATGAGTAAATTTCGCCTCAACAAAAAATTAATTTAAAAGTGATAAAAAAAGTCAATTACATTTTGGTCTGTTTGTGAGATAATCAAAAGAAAGAAAGAAAGAAAGAAAGAAAGAAAGAAAGAAAGAAAGAAAAACATAAACATAGAATAAGAAAAAGAGAAGTTGAAATAAGAAAGAAAATAAGAAGAAAGGAAGAAAGGAAAGAAAGAGAAAAAAGAAAATTAAGATAAAAAAGAAAGAAGTTAATATAAAAAGAAAAAAATTAATACAAAAAGAAAAAGACAAAAGAAAAAAGAGAAATTATAATAAGAAAGAAAGAAAGAAAGAAAGAAAGAAGCGAGACTGGTAAACAAATATTTAATTGAATTAAGGAAAAATGGGTAACTAATAAAAAGAAAGAGGGAGAGAGAAAGAGAAAGAGAGTAGGAAAAAGAAAGAAATGATTCTTTAACATCAATTACTGGCTTTTTTTTCTATAAATCAATCGACCGCTGCAAATTAACTCATCCACCATTGTTCAATTGGAAATTTTATTACACAGCATTAACAAAAGCAGACTCCAACAATTTGTTGAGTGTTACTAACAATCATAAACACTTCATTTGACTTTGTAACCTTTACACACCCAACAACCATTAGCTGATTTTCTTGCTTCTATTTTCACTCGTCATTTTGGCTCCGTCGAACCTTTTCCTTTTTGACTTCATCGTTGTTAGTTCACTCTCGTCAGCCTTTCGACTTGATATGTTACAGGAGTGAATAGTCGACATGTTTGTTAGCATTGTTAAGCGTAAAATCATGGTTGTTGCAATTTGTATACAACTGAACTTTCGAAAAGACAGGATCAAAACATGGAGGTTCTGTTTTACGTCAGAGGCGTTTAACAGACTAAAATGACAGATGAAGAACTGCAATGAAAAACATTTTTAACCAGAAGGTTATTTTAACGGTCGGTTGGCCCAGCGGTTAGAGTGTTCGCCAATGGCCCGGGAGACCTGGGTTCAATCCCAGGTCGAGTCATACCAAAGACTTTAAAAATGGTACTTGATACCACCTTGCTTAACACTCAGCATTATAAGGTACGGTTCAAGGGTAAAGTGGAGCAATCCTGGGAATGGAGTAGCGCCCTCCCCTACACCTTGGTGTAGTAGCTATCGAAAAGGGAGCCTTCGGGTCACCCTCGACTATGGTCGCTAACTTTACTTATAGCTTTGGAAAAAAAAAACTTAAATGAATAGGTCTCATTATTATTTTGTTATACAGGAACCTCTTTATTAATGCGGTTTTGAACAATGCAGTTTTGAACTATGCAATTTTAAACAATGCAGTTTTGAACAACACGGTTTTGAAAAAGGCGGTTTTGAACTTTTTAGTTTTGAACAATGCGGTTTTAAACAACACGGTTTTGAAAAATGCGGTATTGAACTATGCAGTTTTAAACAATACGGTTTTGAACAACACAGTTTAGAAAAATGCGGTATTGAACTATGTAGTTTTGAACAATACGGTTTTAAGCAATACAATTTTGAACAACGAGGTTTTAAACAATGCAGTTTTTGCACAATTCGGTTTTGAACAATGTGGTTTTAAACAATGTAGTTTTGAACAATACGGTTTTGATTACTGTGTAAGACATAAATTGTGACTAGTCTCGGCAAAATGTTGTGTAAAATTTGATTCGAGCGTATAGAAAGGTGTTACATATTAAACGGTAATACAGACATTAATTCATATGAATTGTTTTCTGTAAGAGCTTTAATTTCTTGCTGCATAGCAACCAGCCAATTCTCTGAATCAACTGAATTTATCACTTCCCTAAAATTTTTAGATCAAGTAGAAATAATGAGTTGTGTAATCTTTAAAATTTTCAACACCGAAATTATGTGGCTTTTTCTATTTCATATAAGGTAACGTCAATTTTATTATAAAGATATTATCCCCTCTGCTAGGGGTTAAATAGTACAACTCCTGTTCTTTTACGAGGTTGGCTTAAGCATTAAATAACCCACGAAGGTTGACATGCCGTTAAATAAAAGGAACCAAACCAAACCACAGCTAAAAAAAATTTCTGGCTTAAATTATTTTTGTAAGTATCAAATAAATGTTTTTTTTAAATTAAAAAAATCCAGGTTTCACTATAATTATTCCCATTTTTTTAAGGTTTGATTAGTGTCGTTTTGGTATATGCCGTGACGTTATAATCTGCACAAATCAAGAGATTCCTGCAGCTATGAAATCTGACCCAAAAGCCTGAAACAGGAAAAAAAAAAGAAAAGATTTTAAAAGGAAAAGACCAAGAACAGGTGCTACTGTATCTGTACTTTGTTTTAAGTTACAATCCTAACACGTTATCCTCTATTGCGACACAAGATTCTTTTTCATTCTCTTTGATAAAATTTGAAATATTTTTTTTCAACGTATACTTTAGTGTGTTCTTCTTACTGTAATGAGTCATAATTTTTGTGTGCACAAATATAACAAAGTTAAGGAAAAAATATCCAAAGGTACTAGTGGTTTTAGAAGTCTGTAAACGTCTATAGATTTGCGTTTTCAATGGTTCAGATAAATAAAAGTTGACGATCATAGTCGAGGGTGACCTGAAGGCTCCTTTTACGAGAGCTACTACACCAAGGTGTAGGGGAGGGTGCTACTCTTTTCCCAGGATTGCTTTATTTTACCCGTGATCCGTATCTTATAATGTTGAGTGTTAAGTAGCATTTTTTGAGTCTTTGGTATAACTCGACCTGGGATTGAACCCCGGTCTCCCGGGCCATTGGCAAATACTCTAAACATCATGCCAATGTCTGGTATTTCAGATAAGTAAAATTTGAAATCGGTTTAGACATGATTGTAAACATTGCATACGATACATATAGGGCTCTTTAAGAAGTTAAAATTTGAGATAAAAGTAAGATATGAATGGTTACCGTAAACAAGTGAATATGAAAACGATAAATTTTAACAACGGGAAAATGATGACATGAAGTTTCTTTTCTGGTCCGATGTCCTCAGCATAAATTCCGAATAAAAAGAGTTCTCGCTTTCTGCGATTCTTTAGATAAATGGATTTATCTAAAGTGTTTACGTGTTTTGTGTGCGCAATCACACGTTAAATACAATTTTTTGATTCTTTTGATTGTAGTGAAGAGTGAATAAAATAGTCGTTCGATTCGATTACTTCCTACCTTTAGAAATAGCATGAACCTTCTTATCCCTTCAAATACGACAGTTCTACAAGGATGACTTGGGCATTAAATAATCCACGAAGGTTGACATGCAATGATTCAAACCAAACCAAACCAATAAATCAATCAATTACTTGTCAGTAGCTCGCTGAAACCTGGTATTTTAGCCGGGCCATATGGCATTCGTGCCGAATGGGGCTCAAGGTCAATGATAGATTCGGGCCACCTTCGGGTAGGAAAATCAATCATTGACAGCAGAGCATAGCACAAGACCTTCGGTTCTAGTTCAAACAATGAGCCGGCATACTTGCAGGACTCACATTTCCCTTAGTGAGTCAAGTGCCAGCAGGTTTACCTGGCTCACAGTGAGGCTATAGCCTACATAGTCCAGCAGGGCACGAGTATCGGCTCCTGTCCGACCCCCTTCTCTAAAACCCTCACAATAAAAAGACCTTGCGTCATATCCTGTCTGGTGGGAAGCAGCGATAAATATTCAATCAATCCATTTCTTGATATATTCTTCCTACGGAAATTTTACAACTGAAGAGTAATTTCCTGAATCTGATTTTTGTATCTAATGCAACAGCCAAAATAAACGATTATTTTACAACTTTTTGCAAGCCATTTTCAGCTTTAGACACAAAAACACGATTGGTTGATGTAAGTAAATTAAAATTTGATCTTATTTTATTTTATTGATTTATGTTTGACGAGTGACATTGAAAAAATTTCAGTTACATCTTTTTTACTCCAAGAAGCAAAAACCGCCCGTCGATGATTAGATCAAACTATTCTTTTTAAGGTGTCCCTTGTTTATCTAGGCATGGAAATGATTCAAACTGGGAAATCATGATAAACAAGGGACACCGGAAGAAGGCTGGAGGATACTGTTTCAACTTACCACACTAAAAATGAGAACAACAGTCCTGAAAATCATAACCAAAATAATTCACATCGCAAAAATTCAGACAGTTAATATTCTTTTTAAATTGTAAATATGCAGAAAATATTATGAAGTATTACGTTCTTATACACCCATATTAGGTCGTAATCAAAACTATACCAAGAAAAGGCCTAGCAGCCAAAGACTTAAAAAATGGTACTTGATATCTCCTTGCTTAACACTCGGCATTATAAGGTACGTATCAAGGGCAAAGTGGAGCAATCCCGGGAAAGGAGTAGAGCCCTCCTCTACACCTCGGTGTAGTAGCTATTGAAAAAGGAGCCTTCTGGTCGCCCTCGACTAAAGGGAGACAACTTTACTACTTTACTCGATTATTTAAAAAAACTCTTGGCAAGTACTTGTTAGGGATACACAATAATCCGCTAATTAACAGTCATATCGAAAGCTAAAAATCATTATTATTCCTTATTGATTAAAAAGTAGAGAAAAATTATCAGTATTTATTCCTTTGATAAAATTACTGCCGTAGAGTCGGGTTTCGAGATGTTGTCTTATTCTTTTGAGATACTCTTTTCTAATTTTTTCTTTCATCTTTCTTTGTTTGATGGTGCTCACTTCCAATATTCTCAGATAATTGTAATCATCATTATTTTTATCTTTTGAGAATTTTTCACACAAGCGTTATCTGATGGTTTTTCACTGGAATCTTGAGTGACAGCAAGTCTCCTCAATTCTACAGGACTCTTCTCACTATTCTGGCCGATCTCCAAGTCATCCAGTCCCAGTACCAAACCTTTGATGTCTGTACCGAGCCTACCAATTACGGTTGGTATCACAGTAACCTTCATGATCCATAGTTTTTTCAGTTCTCTGGCAAGGTCTAGGTACTTATCTCTCTTTTCTCTTGCCTTCAGATTCACCCTGTGATCGGCTGAAACGGCAAAGTCCATAATTCGGCAGGTTCTCTTTTTTTGTTAACTATCACTAGGTCTGGTCATCTGGCCGATATAAGGTGATCCGTTGATCCGTTTGTATCTCAATTATTATTATTATTATTATTAGACAAGATGTTCTTTCTATTCCCCCAGGCAAAAATTATGGAATCAGCACACTTAGAGGATGTTCAATTATCTTTTTGATTAGCAGTAAATAAACAATAACCGATTATAGGCAAAAAATTTTTCTTTAATAGTTGAACATTCTGACTTCATAAAATATTCCTTATTTACAGCAAAATAAAAACTAAGGTGAACATCTTTTACGAATGCTATTTCGATAAATTTTATCTGGGTTATTCTTATTCCGGTAAAACAGGTTGTGAGGACAAAGAATGCAAGTTCAATTTTTGTCTGGTGTGAAATAATTCCAGTAAGAGAAATTTTTCGGACAAAGAATGTGAGTTTAATTTTTCGTCTGAAGTATTATTGTTACGGAAACCCAGGTTTTGAGGACAAAGGATACGAGTTCAAAACTCATGAAAAGCTTATAAGTTGTTTCAATCCATCGGTCGAGGAGTTACAATAAATGTGTTTTTAAAAGACTAAAGAAAAAATTACCAATTAATTAAAAAAATTATCATTATGTCTACTACTACTACTACTAAAACTAATAATAATAATAATAATAATAATTACAAGTACTAGAAATCTAAATGACCTCCAGTGCCGTCGGCAATATTAGATTGAAATGTATAATTGTTTTTGTTAAATGACACTGTGTATACGAGAACAGGGGTACAAATATATATTCGTAAAAATCATACGCCTGTTCTTGTAGACTCTGTCATTTACTCTCTGTTCTCGTATACTCGTCATATATATATATATATATATATATATATATATATATATATATATATATATATATATATATACGAATATTTAAAGAGCCAGAAGTAATCTTCTTTCTAGGTTTTACCTCCCCGATCATCAGGATAATTCTGACTAAATCTATATATATATATATATATATATATATATATATGTGTGTGTGTGTGTGTGTGTGTGTGTGTGTATATATATATATATGTATATATATATCGGATTTCAAAATATCCTACTCGCTAATATTGATCAAGTTGAATGTATTCATCTCTAATGATATCATAAGATTGTATCATTCGATTTCATTGGAGGCTGAATTAATTAGTTTGAATTCTGTCATTTGCT
>CAUZXS010003503.1:0-60000 GCA_963585895.1 Sepioteuthis lessoniana
ATCAGCTCGGTTTCTTTTTTAATGGCACATCAATCTTCGTGGTTTATTTTATGCCAAAGCCATCCTTGTAGAAGAGCAGTAGTACTATTTAACCCATACCGGGAGGGGGTTCATACTTTTCTCGAGGATATTAGTTCGAAAGTGAACTTAATAGTGAGACCTGAGTTCGAACTCATTCGCTACGGTGTCGTAGTCCAGTACGTTAGCCACTACACCACGGGTACTCAATGCTGGAATACTGGGGAGACTTGTTGTCACTTAATTCCCACCGACTGGCTTGGAATTACTGGTGTGAGAACGATAAGAACAAGAAAAGTGTAAGATAAATAAACGAATAAAACCCCAAATTCCAAAGACAGCTTTTGTCATTTAATAAAATAAAATAAAGAAAAGTAGTAAATTAAAAAAAAAGGTTCATGTAGTTAAAAATAGTTACTCCCTACCCCCCACCAAAAAAAAAAAAAAGCTAAAAAGAAAGAAAAAAAAGAAAAACAAAATGAAAAACCCAAAAACTTAATAAATTGTGGTTGATCGAATGGACAAAAATATAACAAAATAAAACTCGTGATTAAATAAATAAATAAAAAATTGAAAAAAAAACCCAAAAAGAATGAAAAACAGTTAAATCGCCTTCGACTGAAAAGAGTTACTGCTGATTGTGACGATCAAGATGATATACACAATTAAATGGAAAAAGGCAAGAAAAAAGAAAAAAGAAAAGAAAAAAAATTTAAATGGAATGAAATTTTTCAAATTAAAATAAGAATAAAAAAAATAATAAAAAAATTTTAAAAAACCAGGGAAGTGGGCACATTTAAATAAATAAATCAAAATCGAAAATTTTTAAAAATTTTTAAATAATAAAGAGTGAAAAATAAATAATTTATATGTTGAATTAAAATAAATGACAATAGAGAAAAATAAAATATAATAAATAAATAAATAAATAAATAAATAAATAATAATAATAATAATAATAATAATAATAATAATAATAATAATAATTCGAGATAAAATTTAAAAAAACGCACAAACCTTGAAACAAAAGATGTAGAAACAGAGGATGGGGTTGGGAAAGTGATACTCGTTACCAGAGAGAGAGAGAGAGAGAGAGAGAGAGAGAGAGAGAGAGAGAGAGAGAGAGAGAGAGAGAATTGAAAGGTGTGGTTAGAGAATAGTTTAACTAGAGGTTGAATGAATTAAAGGAAAGAGAGAGAGAAAACTGTCATGTAAGTAAGGGGGTGGGTGAAGGGAGTAATAAAGGGGGAAGAAAACAAATGGAGAGAGAAAGTGAGAGAGAGGGGGGGGGTGAACGAAATAAAAGTTCCAATTGAAGAAGAGAAGAGAGATTAGAAGGTAAGAAAATAGAGGAAGAGAAAGAGGAAAGAAAAGAAGAAGAAAAGAAGGAGAAGGAGGAGGAAAGGAGAAGTGAATATCAGTGAAGATAGAGAAAGAAAGAAAAGACAGAGGTCAAATTAGCGAAGTAGATGTTCTATAGAAATGAGAGGAATGAAAGAGAAAGAAGGTGGAGAGATGTTCACAATGAAAGATCCATTGAATTAAAGAGTGGATAGGGGTGGGAGGGATGCTGGCGAGGTGGTGGTGAAGGGGTGGTTAGTGGGAGGAGAAACGGTCATGAAAAAAGCAGAGGAAAGAGGAGATAGGTACAAGGGAAGGAGTGGAATGCAGACATACTATCGCGGTAGGAGGGAGGCAAGAAGATGAAGAAGATGAAAAAAAAAAAAAAGGAACAAATCATATTTATTTACGCCCCCGACTGCTACGAAGAGATTTGCGTGTTCGTGGGGGGTGCGTGCTGTAGCTCAATAGACAGTGACGTCGATTTAATTAAGGGTCAAGTTGCTTTCTAAGCCAGATGCCGTCACCTCAAAATCAGTCTTATCCTTTCCATCGTCCATGGAGATGAGTTTTTGTTACCTGTAATATTTGGAGATACCAATGTGGTTTGACGCCACCGTTTGGTTTTCAGTTTAGAGACAAACATGTATAATACAAACTATATTAAAAGACAAAGGACCTGTCTACCTTTCCAACATTTTTAAGGTTCTTTGTTAAATAATATTTTAAGAGAACGCACACTATAACGTATGTATGGCTTGGTAGATATCAATAAGACTATTTATAGGAGTATGCACAAGTGCATATGCATATAAAGACGCATGTCTAAAAATAAACATACCCAAGTAATTCAGTACACCCCGAAAATACACACACACACACACACACACACACACACACACACACACACACACACACACACACACACACATATATATATACATATATATATATATGTGTGTGTGTGTGTGTGTGTATAATCCCAAAATAAACGACTAAAAAGAAATATTTCTTCTTGTCTTATTATTTTTGTTTATATATATATATGTGTGTGTGTGTGTGTGTGTGTGTGTGTACACCCACACACATATGCATATATAAAAAGTTAAAAAAAATGACCCAAAAGAAATATTTCTTCTTATCTTCTCAATTATATATATATATATATATATATATATATATATATATATATATATATAGATAGATAGATAGATAGATACGTACATATATATATATATATATATATATATATATATATATATATATATATATATAGATACATACATATATACATATAGATAGATAGATACATACATACATACATACACACACACACACACTCACACACACACACACACACACACACACACACACACACACACATATATATATATATATATATATGGATTAAAAATTAACACTATTTTAAAATCTTATTTAAAATCTATTTTTTACTGTAACTTTTATCAGAATGTTTCCGATATTATTCATAGAGAGTTGCTTTTTAATCACCCTGTGTGTATGCATGTGTGCTCGCGCGCGCGCGCGCACACACACACACACACGTATATATATATATATATATAAGTTACCGTGGCTTAAAGGCCTACGTCCTTGTAGTACGCAAGTTGGAACTTCAGACATGTTACAATGTTTACTTGGGGACTAATGTCCCTTGGGAAAGATATGACCCCCTTTATCTTCCCAGCTATAGGTTAAATAGTACCACTGCTGTTCTTTGAGAAGGATGACTTTGGCATTAAATAATCCACAAAGGTTAATATGCCATTAAACAAAGAAACCAAACCTTAAGGAAGGCATGAACTCTATTTTCCCCCAGCTATAGGTTAAATAGTACCACTGCTGTTCTTCGAGAAGGATGACTTTGGCATTAAATAATCCACAAAGGTTAATATGCCATTAAACAAAGAAACCAAACCTTAAGGAAGGCATGAACTCTCTTTTCCTCCAGCTATAGGTTAAATAGTACCACTGCTGTTCTTCGAGAAGGATGACTTTGGCATTAAATAATCCACAAAGGTTAATATGCCATTAAACAAAGTAACCAAACCTTAAGGAAGGCATGAACTCTCTTTTCCCCCAGCTATAGGTTAAATAGTACCACTGCTGTTGTTCTATATAGATCATTTTAACATAAAATAACCCATAAAGGTTGATATGCCATCAGACAAAAGAAACTAAACCAATCCTTATTTGTCAGATCACTTTTGTACACACATACAACTGTGTGTGTGTGTGTGTGTGTGTGTAGTAAGTTCCTAAAAGGATAATGAAAAAAATCATATTACATGGTGTTTGCCAATGGTATAGGAGACCGGGGTTCAATCCCAGGCTGATTCATACCAAAGACAACAAAAAATGGTACTTGATGCAGCCTTGCTTAGCACTCAGCTTTATAAGATAAGGACCAAGGGTAAAGTGGAGCAATCCAGGGAATGGAGTAGCGCCCTCCCCAACACCTCGGTGTGGTAGCTATTGAAAAGGGAACCCTCGGGTCACCCTCGACTAAGGTGGCCCACTTTACTTATTTTCAACATAGTCTCTACTTTATCAGTGTGCTCAATCCAGCGCTTCTTTAATTATTATATACACCGAATAAATAGAGAAAAAAAAGTTCAGATCAAAATTCAGCAAATAAGGGTGTCAAATCGCAAATAACCCACTCTTTATGTAAGAAAAAAAAGTTTTCAAAATCAGTTTGATATCTTTTACTAGATTTTCAAAATTGTCTTTATTTCTTATTCCGTCAGTACACATTCGAAACTTTCAAAAATGCAAGCAGTTTAAATTTATAGAAAAATAAATCACTTTCATCGTTTGGAATTGGTCGATTTTGATATCACAAAAAAAAACAAAACAACAAAAAAAAACATTTATTCTGAGGCGATGAAAATGGCTACAAATCAAACAGAGTGCTCCGGGATTGAACAGAGTTCTGTCATCAAATTTATGACGGCTGGGTGAAATTTACCGAAGAATGTGTTATGCGTTTTAGTAAAAAAATTTTTTTCTACAAATGGGCTAAACATATTTGCCACCACGAGACAGAGTCAAAAGTCAATTCAGGCAGTGGACTCTACGGTAAAAAAAAGTTCTGGGCACAACGGTCAGTATTAAAGGTCATACTGAGAGTCTTCGGAGACATGAAAGGACCCATCTATGTTGATTTCCTTGTAAAAGGTGCGAGAAGTGCTTATTGAGTTGTTATATTGCCAACTCCTAAGGAAAAATCTTATTTATTGAATGCCCCTCGTATATATATATATATATATATATATATATATATATATATATATATATATATATATATATATATATATATAAGTGTGTGTGTGTGTTCATATCATATGATGTAATTATAATTTGAAGTAAATTTGGCAATGTTCTGTTGACGGCTATTTAAATTTTTTTTATTTTGAATTATATACGAGAAAGTGTTCGGTCATTTTGAAGGTATTCACCAATAGACTATCAAAATGTATACCTCAGTTTTTATTTAATGTACGTGCAAACATGGATACAAACAGATGAACTCAAAATGTTCACAAGTCCATATAAAACATAAAAACACAAATATAAATCCTTCCATTAACAATTTGAATTTGCTCATATTGAAGACTTCATAACTATTTTGCTTTTACGGCCATTTATATACATCCACTTTTGAACACTATCAAACTGTGTCAGTGTGTTCGTATCTATCTCGGTGAGCTTGTTTGTATCTATTTCAGAGGGCTTCAATCAATCTATCTAAGAATGCTTGTATCTATCTCATTAGGTTTCTGTCTATCTATCTATCTATCTATCTATCTATCTATCTATCTATCTATCTATCTATCTATCTCAGTATGCTTCTATCTATTTATCTATCTATCTATCTATCTATCTATCTATCTATCTAAGGGCATATATATATATATATATATATATATATATATATATATATATATATATATAGTATTGTTTGCATTTGTATACATTCTAAACGTGCATCGTTCTCGAACCTGTGAGGAAATGTGTCCATTTTCGATATGTCTTTGTGGGGGTGGGGATGATAATCACATTCTTCGGCCTCGTCAGTCTACAAAAAAGATCTGAATTAATGCGAACGTAGAAGACATGGTGAGAATAATAAGCAATAGTGTGTGTGTGTGTGTGTGTGTGTGTGTGTGTGTGTGTGTGTGTGAGAGAGAGAGAGAGAGAGAGAGAGAGAGAGAGAGAGAGAGAGAGAGAGAGAGAGCGGGTAGGAATGGAGGGGAGAGGTTTTGATAGTCAAGAATTGTATACACATCGGAAGTAAAAAAACAGATCAAAATGAATGACAAAAAAAAAGCTTGAAAAAATATTGACAGAAAAGAAAAGAACGAAAAAGAAAACGGGAAAAGAGAAAAAACAAGCACTGTACAAAAAGGAAAACAGGAAAGAAAGAAGAAAGGACAAAGAAACAGAAATATGTGAAGGTAAAAAAACATTTGACCCCACCCCTCCAAGGACTCTAAAAATAAAGAAAAAGTTTAAGATTGAAAAAGTTTTATGACAAGAAGAAAGAAAAAAGAAAAAGAAAGAAAGAAAGAGGTCGAAAATAAAAGAAATAGATTGGAAAATGAATAAAAGAATTAAAAAAAAGAAAAAGAAGAAATAGAGATTGGAAAATGAATGAAGGAAGTCTGGCAAGAAGGATCTCGAAAGATAAATGAAAGAAGAAAAAATTGAAAAATAAACTTAAGAATAAAGTAGACATGAAAGAGTTCGGAAAATAATTGAAAGAAAGAAAAAAAATTAGGAAATAAGCCAAAGTAGAAGAAAGAAACTGAAAGAAGAAGAAGAGAGAAAGAGAGAAAGAAAGAAAAAGAGATAGGAAAATTTATATAAGAAGAAAAAGAAACATGTCGGAGAATAAACAAAAGAAGAAGACGAAGAGATGGAGGAGGAGGCGGAGGTCGGTAAATAAATGAAAGAAGAAAAAGAAATGAAAAAATAAGGTAGACGAGACAGAGGTCAGAAAATATATGAAAGGGAAAGAAAGAAAGAAAGAAAACAGGAATTATCTGAAAGAAAAAATAGAAAGAAAGAAGGAATTAATTGAAAAAAGAAGAAGAAGAAGAAGAAGAAGAAGAAGAAGAAGAAGAAGAAGAAGAAGAAGAAGAAGAAGAAGAAGAAATGAAACAATAGAGTTGACTAGAAAGAGGTCGGAAAATAAATGAAATAAAGAAAAAAGGAAAGCAAGAATTAACTCAAAGAAGATGAAGAAGATAGAGAAAGAAAGAAAGAAAGAAAGAAAGAAAGAAAAAGAGATCGGGGAATAAATAAAAGAAGAAAAAGAAAGAAGGTGGACAAGAAAGATGTTGGAGAATAAACGAAAGAAGAAGAAGAGGAGTGGGAGCAGGTCGGTAAATAAATGAAAGAAGAAGGAGGAGGCGAGGGAGGTAGAAGAAGAGAAGAGAATTTGATAAGCAAAAGACAAAAAGCAGCGAATCAATTAATTGTTATCATTGTCGTCGGTAATAAAAAGGAACGCCGCATCGGAAACGTTAAGCCAAAAATGAAAACAAAAGAATTAGAAAAAAGACATCTTTTTTTAGTCCAATGGGGGTAAAAATACAAAAAGGCAAAAATAATCAAAGAATAACTACAATGGCGTTAAAGTAAGACAAATACGAGGAGAAGAAGAGGGAGGAGGAGAAGGAGGAAAAAGAAAGGGAGGATGGAGGTTGAGTGAGAAGGGAGAGGGAGGAAGATGAAACAGGAGAAGGGAAAGAAGGAAGAAAGAGGAAGGGTGAGGGAGGAGGGAAAATGAAGGGGATGAAAAGGAACGATAAAGAGGGGAGGGAGGAAGAGGAAGAAAAAAAAGGAAGCTGATGAAGGTTGAGTGAGGAGGGAAAAGGATGAAAATGAAAAGGAACGTTAAAGAGGAGAGGAAGAAGGAGGAAGAAAAGAGAAAGATGGAGGTTGAGTGAGGAGGGAATGAAAGAGAGATTAAAAGGAAAAATAGAGGCGAGAGAGGGGAGAAGGAAGGACGAAGGAGGTTGAGTGAGAAGTGAAAGGGAGGAAAAGGAAAGAAAGAGGAGTAGGAAGAAAAGAGAAGGTGATGGAAGAAGAAAAGAGAAAGATAGGGGTTGAGTGAGGAGGCAAAGGGAAGGAGGTGAAAAAGGAAAGATAAAGAGGAGAAGGAGGAGGAGGAAGAAAAAAGGAAGATAGAGTTTGAGTAACGAGGCAAAGGGATGTAGATAAAAATAAAAGACAATAAGGAGGAGAGGAACGAGGAGGAGGTAGGGAAGAACGAGGAGGCGGTGATGGGTTAAAAAAAAAGATCAGAGAAAAACATTGAACGAGAAACTAAAGAAAGAAAAGAAAAAAAGAGCGGTGGTTAAAGAATGAAAAAGAGGAAAGAAAAAAAGAGAAGAGAACAATGAAAAAAGAAAATGAAAGAAAAGGGAAAGAAAAAAGCATACAAAAAATAAAAAAATAAATAAAGAAACGAGTGGGTCTGAAGAAAAATTAATAAAACAAATGAAAGAGGGGGAAAAAAATCTAAAAATCGAAATTTGTGGAATCTTTAAACAAAAGCAAAATCAATTTGAAAATGAACAGGGAATTAAATTAACAGAAAAAAAAAACAAAAAAAAAAACACACACACACACACACAAAAACAAAACAAGAAAAAAACAAAAAAAGAAAACCCCAAAAAACGTCATTTTATTTATACAAGAATCTCAAAGATTTTATACGTACTAGACTAACCGCAAAAAGAACATTTTTTCATTCTGTTATAAAAGTGGTATTTTTCTTGTGGCGATTCGGCTCAGTACGGAACCAGAGACTTTTTTTCCTGACTCTACCCACAATACCATTGCGATGTAGAAAAAAAAAAAAAAAAAAAAAAAAAAGAAGCCGGGAAAATGGTTGTATCGATACTACTAATAATTATAGAAACGCAGGGAGAAAATGAAAAAAAAAGAAAAGAACTTGGTCTGTTTGTGTTTAATGACATGTCAACTCTTGTGGGTTATTTAATGCCAAATCCTGACCACACATATATATGATTTATATTTTCATAGGTAACATTATTTTTAAACAAGTCAAAACTCATTTGTTTGCATACAGTTAAATGGTTTCAAGTATTGCTATCTAACATGGATAATTCTATTTAATATTAATAATTTGTTTATACAAAATTTGTTTGTTTGTTTAGGTTTTATAGCATATCAACCTTTGTTGGTTATTTAATGCTAAATCCATTTTTATAAAAATAAATAGTTTTATTTCAAACAATTTAGTTAGCATAAGTACACAGTTTAATTGTCTAAATCATTTCCATTTCAAGCTATTCAGTTTAGTCAAACAGTTCTAATTAAAATAATTCAGCTTTGTCTGAGTATAGTTTTTGTTTACACACAGTTAAATGTCAAAACAGTTCTATTTCAAACAATTCAGTTTAGCCTAAGTACCGTTACAATGTCAAAAACAGTTCTATTTCAAGCGATCCAGTTTAGCATACAAAAACATTTCTATTTCAAACAATTCAGTTTAGCATTAGTAAGCAGTTTAAATGTCAAAACAGTCCTATTTCAAGCAATCCAGTTTAGTATAAGTACACAGTTTAGTTCTACTTGACTCACAGATATGACCCTATCGTGCTACCACTTCGGGCGAGAGTGGATTTTGGAGCGATGGCAATGAAGGAGTACTCCGCATTTCCCAAAGTTCTAGCATTCCTGGAAGCTCATCATCATATTGTTTAGTGTTAAATCTAGCACAGTTGTGGGTGGGGGTCTTACCTCTCTGCAGAGAAGCAATCGGTATATTTTACTGTCCCAGCCGACTTGGCAATTATACAAAGAGAAATGGTTTCAAGTATTGCTATCTAACACTAACAATTCTATTTAATATTGATCATTTGTTTACACACAGTGAAATGGTTTCAATCATTGCAATCTAACATTGATTTAATATTAAAAAATTTATTAGCAAACAGTTAAATGATTCAAAGTATTGCAAATAATTCTATTTAATATCAATTAATCGTTCGTACGCAGTTTAAATTTTTTAAAGTATTGCAATCTAACACTAATAATTGTATATATTATTAATCATTTGTTTACACATAGAGAAATGGTTTCAAGTATTGCTATCTAACACTAATAATTCTATTTAATATTAATCATTTGTTTACACGCAGAAAAATGGTTTCAAGTATTGCTATCTAACACTAATAATTCTATTTAATATTAATCATTTGTTTACACGCAGAAAAATGGTTTCAAGTATTGCTATCTAACACTAATAATTCTATTTAATATTAATCATTTGTTTACACGCAGAAAAATGGTTTCAAGTATTGCTATCTAACACTAATAATTCTATTTAATATTAATCATTTGTTTACACGCAGAAAAATGGTTTCAAGTATTGCTATCTAACACTAATAATTCTATTTAATATTAATCATTTGTTTGCAAACAGTTTAAATGGTTTCAAGTATTGCTATCTCAGATCAATTGACCTTCAGGCACTGCACGTTTAAGATAAAATAGGGTTAAGTGCTTGTTTGCCACAAGAGCAATAGATGTTAGAGCGAAACATGACCAGCCGTTTGATGGGATCGGGTCTCTTCGACCTCCTGTCTAGTCCAGTAAGGGCCAAAATGGAGTGTTGCACGACCACTTTAGTTGCCGGGTCATGGATTGCTCAAGGGCATGGGATCACGTTTTGAAAAATTACGAAGAAGAAAAGGTGGAAGAAAAAAGTATGGAAAGGAGGAAGAGAAGGAAAAAGCAGATGATGAAAAGGAAGTAGAAAAGGATGAAAGGGGAAAGAGAAAGAAGAAAAAAGAGGAAGAAAACGAGGGAAAGTGAGGAAGAGAAAGAAATCGAGGAAAAGACACGAGAAAGGAAAAGAGAATGAAAAGAAGGAAGACATTTTTCAAAAAGTAAAAGAGAAAAGAGAATGAGGAAAGAAAAGGAAGAAGAGAAAGCGGAAAAAAGAAAGAGAACGAAGACAATGAAGATAAGAGGGAAGGGAAATAAATAGGAAGGAGAAAAGAAAGAAGAAAAACAGGAAGAGAAGAAGTAGGAGGGGAAAAGAGGAAGAAGAAGAGAGGAGGTAAGAGGCCGAACATTCCATTTTTCAGGAAGTGGAAGAAAGTTAAGACCACAAAATGAGAAATGTTGCTGAGAGAGAGAGAGAGAGGGGGGGACGTATTAGTAAAATTGCATTTGAATTATGAAAAAAGGGTCAGAGATCCTGTAACAAAACGAATTTTTTTGCGAAATGCAAAAAAGAAGAAAACACCAAAACACTAGACTTGAATTGGCGGGGTAAGGAAACAAAACTGTCCGAATAATAATAATAATTAAGATAACCTGCCGACTAGTGGACTTTGTCGTCCCGGTGGACCACAGAGTAAAACTAAAAGAAAGCGAGAAGAGAGATAAGTACCTAGACCTTGCTTGAGAACTGAAAACACTATGGGACATGAAAGTGACGGTGATACCAATTGTAATTGGTGCACTCGATACAGTCGCTGAAGGATTAGGACAGGGACTGAAGGACTTGGAAATTAGAGGACAAATAGAGACCACCCAAACTACGGCATTATTAAGATCGGCCAGAATACTGAGAAGAGTCCTGTAGATCTGAGAAGACTTGCTGTCACTCAAACTCCAGTGAGAAACCATCAGCTAACGCTGGTGTGTAAAACTCTCAACAAAGTAAAATCATAATTATAATAATAATAATGAGGGAAGATTAGAGTACTGAGGAAATTTTGTTAGAAGAGCGAATGCGAATAGTAATCATAATCACGTGTGGCGGTCAATAAGTTCCATATTGAGTTGTATGAGATACTATGAATAAATGAAATAGTTAATAAAAGTAAAATTTAGAGCAAAAAAATCCAACAAGCGTATCCAAAGATAAGAAAAACAAACAAAATTCTTTACACAAAACAAAATATTTCAAAACGATCCCATTCTGTAGAGAAATAGAAAAAGAAACAATAAATGTGTTCCGACGATTGAAGAATTAAAATAATTTTGGAATAATATATGGAGCCATAAGAAATCATATAATAAAAAAAAGCAAAGTACTATTTACCAACCCCTCCGCTCGGGCAGGATATGACACAAGGTCAATTTTTAAGCGGAGTTTAACAGGTTTGAATTCAGAGTTTTCCTTCTCCTAGACTAGTTACCTCACCAAGGCTGAAGAACCTAGTCCGTCCTACCCATAGCTGGAGGGAGAATAAGGGGGTTCATACCTTTCTCAAGGGTATTTGCCCGAAAGTGAACGTAATAGCGCGACTGGAGTACGAACTCGCGTACTACGATTCCGCAGTTCATCGCTTTAACCATTACACCACGATTCTAAAGAAGAGAATATAGTTAAAATCATAGAATGTAAGGACATCTTCTCTTTGATGCAAAAAGATCAACTCCTCATGAGATGCAGTTTGGTCGGGAGAAATATGTAAAAGTTTCATTTAAGAAAGGCTCGTAAGTAAAGTCTGAAAACATCACTCCGACTATAAACACGGAAATTACAGTGTTAAAACACAATTAAACAGATTGCATCACCCAATATACAGAACGTCTCTAGATCAAGAAAGAAAATGGTGGAAGAGGAGTAATCCAAGTAAAAACTATCAGGCATAAATAGCCAGGAATTAATGAAGCGAAAAGTATCAATCATGCTGTGAATAAAGGAAAATTAAAAATAGAATTCTATGGGAGAATAAAAGATACACTGAGGACAGAATTGAATACAAAAATAAAGTTATGACAATTAACAACCTGGCAACACCAGTTGTGATATACATGTAATAAACGAGACGTAAAGTTAGGAAACTAATAACTTGCCACAGAATGCATCACACAAGAGCAGATATAGAACGTCTTTACATCCAGAAAGAAAATGGTAGAAGAGGTTCAATCCAGCTAGAATTGACCGACAAAACAACCACTATAGGATAAAAGAAATACTTAGACACTACAACATATTGGATGCTTTAGTTCAAAGGGTAAAGAAAACAATGAATTTGCAAAACAACTTGAAATCACGACAAAAGAAATATGCCGAAAAGATAAAGCAATTGAAGCAATAAAAACAAAGAAAAAAAAAACACAAGGATTTAATCAATAAAAAAAACCTACATGGACGATACGTACAAAGAATTCAAAATTCCGATACAGATATTATTGATGGCTGAAAAATTCTGAAATGAAAGCGGAGACAGAGGGGTTAATAATAGCAACACAGTTCCAGAGCTTAACAACGAGAAACTATCAGGCAAATATAATAAAAACAGATCAAACCCAATACGTAGACTGTGCAATGAAAAAACCAGGATTAATTGATCACTTAGAGAGCAGTTGTCCAATCCTAACACCGACAGAATATAAAGAAATACATGATAAAATAGGACATTATATTCATTAAAAAATATGTAAATATTGTGGAATACTGAAATCTGAAAAATGGTAGCAACACCAACCTTGAGCGACTGACATACTGGACAGCAGCCTCAAAGTAAGTGAGTCTGAACCTCATTCACGCTCTTACATTCACTTTTGAACTAATACCCTTTGGAAAGGTGAAACCCCTATTTATCCTCCTAGCTATGTGTTAAATAGTATTAATGCTGTTCTTGGCATTGAATAGTAAGGTTTATGTCATTAGATTAACCAAACATTAGCCAGAACCAATAATAGAAGCCATAGAAGCTTCTCTGGGAGTTGGCTATCCACACTGATAGAAAAATAAAGAGCAATGGACTAGATATAGTGGTTAAGGACTATATATATATATATATATAGGGTGGAACGATAAAATTGTCGTCCTAAAGAAAACAACACTACAGCTTTATTTTAAAACTTTTATTGAAAAAGTCAATTTAGGTAACTTGATTATGTAGTAGAGCTGACATCTATTCAATATAGCCGCCTTCAGCCTCAATCACCGCCTCGATACAGATCCGGAACTGGGAGTATGTCTTTTCCACAAGCACCGGCGGGAGCTCGGTGAATACTCAGTGGATGGCAGCGATCAGGCTGGCTTTGGTGTTGTGGGAGGTCATGTTGGTGATGTTCTCGACGTATGACCAAACGAAGTAGTCCAGCGGGTTCAGGTCGGGGGAGGTGGGGGGCCAGTGAGAGAAGGGTACAAAGTCGTAGCACTCCTTTTGAAGCAAAGCCTGGGTCTCTTTGAACTTGTGGGCCGGCGCCGAGTCCTGCTGCCACACCCAGGGTCTGCCACCGGCCAACTGATTGCACCAGGTGATCATCACACTCTTCAGCACATCCAGGTACACTTTGGTGTTGACTTTCAAGCCGACTTCGAAGATGTGAGGTGGCATGATGTGGCCCTCACTTGAAACCACACCAAAGACCATAACCGTAACCAGAAACTTTGTTTTCATCACCCTGGCACGTCCCTGTTATCCGTGGCAATCCAGCGATGGTTATGGCTGTTGTGCTCCTGGTCCTGGCAAAAGTTCTTTTCGTCCGAAAAGAACCAGAGCATGCACAGCGGCACATCTCCGATATCGCTCGTTGAACATTGTGTCACTTTCAGACATGATAGCAGGCTCCTATCGCTCTTGGGATTTGTACACAACTGGCCAACTAGAAGATGGTCTGCAACAAAAAAGAAAACTGGTTTTCATTAAACGGAAATGGAATCATGGCGTCTTTTTTAGGGCGACAATTTTATCGTTCCACCCTGTATACATAAAACACGCATTCTTTGCCCAGTCGGCTGGGGCTATAGAATACACAGAATGCTTCTCTTTTGAGGGGAAAGACCCCCTCTTCACAATGAGTGTACAAGATATAACACTAAACAATCTGATGGTGAGGTTCCAGTAATGCTGAGGCTTTGGGGAATGCAGAGTAATCCTTCATTGCCATCGCTCCCAGATCCACTCGGGTCCTGAGTAGTAGTCCCTGATAGGACCCTATGTAAGGGTCTAATAGAGTTAAACTGTGTACTTATGCTAAACTGAATTGTTTGAAATAGAACTGTTTATATGTGAACAATGGTTGATGTGCCATAAACCAAACCAAACCAGATATGCCTTCTAATTGATATGTAAGTGCCAACGGATAATAACATCAATAAGTCAATGAGCATAATAAAATAAGTAAATACAAAGACCTTGAGAAAGAAATTGATGAAAAAATGTGGCACCTTCAAACCGCTACCGTAATAATAAAATTTTGATCCCGAGTTATGATCAAGAAAACGACGCATTAATAAGATACCTTGCAGTCCTAGCTAATCTAAAATACAAAAAAATGCACTTTGCGTAACTGCTCATCCCCTTAGGAGAGTACTATCAACGTGACTGAAAAATGTTAACCTAAAGAGGAAGTAAAAACACGAATACATATGATCACTACCTTCTCTCAAGCTAGGTCTTGGTAAATACCATGTGAAAGATTGTAATAAACCGAAAGTAAAGCTTAAAAAATAATAATAATCCTAGGATATTGAGGAAGGTGCTGTAGTCTTAAGAACTGGCAATAGCGAAATGGAATTAAGGAAATCAACAAAATGGACCGACTAACGAAGAAACTTAGGGGCGCAGTATATACCCACAAAGTCCACGCGGACAGATCATCGTATTTCCCGGTATATAACACGCACTCTTATCCTCCTCCTACAAAAAAAAAACTTCTCCAAAAATCTCCCAGTGTCTTATACGCCGATGGTTAAGTTTTTGTTGGTCTTGGGGTTGTGGTTACCGGTTTTCGACAAGCTCATAAACATCCCCGTTTAACACACAAGTTCTTAGCTTTTTGTTTTGTCTTTTTTTTCCTAAATACTCACTGCCAAATTATACGTGCGTGTTATAGGACGTGAAATACGATATGTATAACACAAATATATTATTTGTTATATGACGGGAAATACGATATGCGTGAAAAGGAAAGAAAGCGTTAGAAAAATGATCAGCATGGAGCAAACAGCGAAAATTATATTGGATAAAAATGTATAGTTGAGTGGTGAACATATAAAAAGCCTTGGAAGCAGTGCAAATAGAAAATTTGAAAAATGTCAAACGAGGGATGGCAATGAAGAATGCAGCAAGGAAAGAAAAGAAGCAAAAATATCTTCGCGGAGAATTTAAAAGAACAACAGAAAATATTTCGTCTCAAACACCAGAAACACGACTAGAGAGAAGGTACGCCCGAAGAAATGCTTCATCATTACAATCAAAAAATACATTTAAAAAAATTAAATCAAAGCAAAGATTACCTCCTACCCCTAACAGAATGTAAAAGCTGCCTACACCGAATAAGACATGAGTTTTATGGCATATCAACTACTGTTGGTTATTTAATGCCAAATCCTTTTTATAGATATATATTAAATATATAATTTCCAAACACATTTTTGTAGATAACATTTTTAAATGAGCCTGGGCTCATTTTTTTTTTTTTTTGCACACAATTAAATGGTTTCACTTATTTTTATCAAATACGAATAATTATATTTACTATTTACTATTAATCATTTGTTTGCACACAGTTTAATGTTTTTGAGTATTGCTATGTACCACTAACAATTCAATTAAACATCAGTCATTTGTTTACTCACGGTTAAATGATCAAACTGTTCTATTTCAAGGAATTCAGTTTAGGATAAGTACAGTTTTTTGTTTACACGCAGTTTAATATAAAACAGTTCTATTTCGAACAATTCAGTTTAGCATAAGTACGCAATTTGAATGTCAAACAGTTCTATTTGACCCTATCAGGTGCTACCACTTCCGGTCAGAGTGAACCAGGGAGTGATGGGAATGAAAGGGTACTCCGTATTCCCTAAAGCTCCAGCATTACTGAAGATTGTTTAGTGTTATATCCAGAACACTCGTTGGAGGAGTCTTACCTCTCTGCAGTCAGTGTATTCTGCAGCTCCAACCGACTACGCCTTAAGAGATGATACGATAAGATACATTATCAGTGAGTGTAGCAAACTGGTCCAGAAGAGTTATCAACGGGGGACTGTGCAAACAACTTGGGTTCGGCCATGTAGATAAATAGTATCATCATAAACCAGAAACTGACCTGGAAAATAAGTCATAAAATACTCGGGAATTTTGTCATGAAAACCGAATCTGATAGTCGTGAGTAAAAGCGGGAAAAATGCACAGCATGTCGAGGTATGGCTTTGTCTGTGGAACACAGAGTATATATGAAGGAGGGTAAGAAATTGGAGAAAAACATCAGTACTTTACTCAGGTTCTGAAAAAAAAATGTGGAATATGAAGGTGACGGTAGTGCCAATAATAGTAGGCCCAATTATCACCGTGGCAAAGACGATAGAATTGAGATTAGATAAGTTAGAAATTCGGGGAAGAATTGAGATTTAACAGATTTCACCATTGCTGGGGTCTGCAAAGAAAGGTGCATTCAATTTCGGTTTCTCTGTTTTTAATGGCATACCAATCTTCAAGGGTTATTTAATGCCAGAGCCAACCTTGCTGAAGAACAGCGATGATTTAACCCGTCACTGGAGGGATAAGAGGGTTCGTATCTTACCCAAAGGTATTAAAACGAAAGTGAACGTAATAGCGCGATTGGAATTTGAAATCGCAAACTTTGAGACCACAGTCTAACTCTCTAGCCATTAATACCACGTGGTCTCCCTCTACAATTCAGTATTCAGTGATAGCCACTAATCATTTGTTGTGAACATACGAATGAGTGAAATCTAAACTTAACATTAATTAACAAGAAGAAAACTTGGCAAGTAGTAGATTTTGCCGTTCCAGCCGACCATAGAGAAAAAAAAAATCAAACAAATACTTGGATCTTGCCAGAGATCTGCAAAAGCTGCAGAACATCAAGATGAAACTAATTGTTGTTGAACTGGTTCCTTAAGGCCTAGAACACCGCACTATTAATAACCCAGGCGACTGGGGCTGCAGAACATACCGTCTACTTCTCGACAGAGGGGTAACACCCCCATCCCCGCAACGAGTGTCCTAGGTATGACATTAAACAATCTGATGGTAATGCTGCGGCTTTAGAGAATGCAGAATACCCCTTCATTGCCATCGCTCCCAGGTCCTCTCTAGCCCAAAGTGGTGGCACCTGATAGGGTCCTATCTATGGGTCAAATAGAACTGTTTAAAATTTAAACAATGTGCAAACAACTGTCTAATGTCTAAATTGAATTGCTTGAAAGAGAACAGTGTGATCATTTAACTGTGTGTAAACAAATGTCTAATGATAAATTGAATTGCTTGAAAGAGAACTGTTTGATCATTTAACTGTGTGTAAATAAATGGCTGATGTTTAATTGAATTGTAAAATGATACGTATCAATACTTGAGACGATTTAACTTCGATGACTTATGATAAATTAAAATGTTAAAAATAAAACTGTTTGATCGTTTAACTGCGTATATGAATAAAGTGTTTACAAATTATATATTTAATACACGAGGCTCATTAAATAAGTTTCCAGACTTTTTTCGTATGAGCACTTTTATTGATAGTACACACATGAAATTCTAGTCCCCTTCGAAGTAATCTCCTCCGGCTGCAATGCACTTGTTGTACCGTTCCAACAACTTCTGGAAGGCCCAATGGAAGTCTTCTTGTGCGAGCGTGTCAATGACACTCGTCACAGCCTCTTTCATCTCCTCAATTGTCTCATAACGACAGCCTCTGAGCTTAGGAAATAACCAAAAGTCACAGGGAGCAAGGTCTCGACTATAGGGACGGTGAGGAACTGTCTTAATGCCCATCTTGGTCAAATAATCTGTGACAAGGATGGAGTTATGGACTGGTGCATTGTCCTGCTGAAAATGCCACTGACCCGATTTGAAGAGTGCTGGTCTCTTCCGATGGAATCTATTCCTGAACTCCCTTAAAACCTCAACATAGTAACCATAACCCTAACCTTTTGGCCAATCGACTCTGGTGTATTGACTTCCTTACTCCTCCCACACCTCTCATCATCCCACACAGACTCCCTGCCTTCCTTAAATCTCTTATGTTACTCAAAAACTGATGCTCGATTCATGCAAGATGCTCCCAAAACAGTCTTAAGCATTCCATACGTTTCTATGGTAGCATTTTTTCCAAGTTTAAAACAGAATTTTATTGCATATCGTTCTTCTAAATTGTCCTCTCGTCCAGATTGCATTTTTGAAATTCACTAGCTGTGACAGTCAGGCTTTAGTAGGGTGTATTCCAATTACTGCTGTAGGTGGTCATTTGAACCTGAAATCATAAAAATTGGTCAGTCATCTCATACGATGTATAGCAATAACATAGTGAATTTGTGGAGGTGCCCGTGGTGTAATGGTTATCGTCGCAGGATGTGGACACGACGACACCAGTTCAAATCCTGGACGAACCTGATTACATTTCACATAGCACTAATACCCTTAGGAAAGGTATGAATCCAAATATTCTCCCTCCAGCTATGGCTAAATAGTAGGGCAGACTAGGTTCTTCAGCCTTGGTGAGGCAACTAGTCTAGGAGAAGGAAAACTCTGAATTCAAACCTCCGCTTAAAAATTGACCTTGTGTCATATCCTGCCCGAGCGGAGAGGTTGGTAAAAAGGATAACAAGAGTCGACGACAATTTTAAATGCTTGTACAAAAAATGTCTGGAAACTTATTGAAGGCACCATGTATATGTAAAATCAAGATTTGACATTAAACAACCTACAATGGTTGATGTACCATAAAAGCTAACCAACCAACCACACTGTTAAAATCGGCGAGAGTACTTTGTAAAGTCCTAGAGACCGGAGGAGATTTGTTATCATTCAAATTTCAGTGAAAAACTACAGACAAAAAACTTACACGAGGTGGAACAATTAGGAGAATTGAGATCGACCAAGGGTTGGGTTCTTTGAGGATACTGAGGAAGGTTCTAAAAATTTGAGGGAACTTGCTGTCATTTAATCTGACTTTAACTGGGAGACATTTAATGGAAATATGAAAATTTGTTAAATATCATCAAAATAACACAAAGTACACACACACACACTCATATATCTATATCTATCTCTATATATATATATATATATATATACGTATCCATTATAGGATACTATATATATATATATAGTACCCTATAAAGCAGCATCTATACGGCCACTTACGTCCCATCACACAAAATATCCGTGGTGTAATTGTTATCGTCGTAGGAAATGAACACGGCGACACGAGTTCAAATCCTGGACGAGACTGATTGCATTTTCGCATAGCACTAATACCCTTGGGAAAGGTATGAATCCAAATATTCTCCCTCCAGCTATGGGTAAATAGTAGGGCAGACTAGGTTTTTCAGCCTTGGTGAGGCAACTAGTCTAGGAGAAGGAAAACTCTGAATTCAAACCTGTTAAACTCCGCTTAAAAATTGACCTTGTGTCATATCCTGCCCGAGCGGAGGGATTGGGTAAATAGGATCACACAAAATATCCAATAAGACAAGCTGGACACTGCTGAAGAAATAAGGACAAATTCGTCAGTGACGTTCCACTATGGACTCCTATACATGGACACACTATTGTTAACCAAACAGTTAAAGCATGTATTAATAATTCCTGTGCGGGCACTAGGTGTCCTCTAGAGGACTTACAAAGATGGTCGATAGGGATAGATGGGAAGAAAGATTCTTTGAATCCATGCTGTGAGCATGCCATGATCATCGTAATAAGGAAGATGATATTCCACACAATAAAAATTGAGACGCTCATTATTAAATCTAAAACTGCAGTATTATCAGTGTTCAATACACGAAAGTTGAAGAAAAAACAAAACAATAAAAAAATAGTGTTGAATAAATATGACAATATTAATATATAGTGAGATATAAAAGAACACACGATTCGGAGTTTCACGGAAACGACTATCAGATGAGTTACTTTTAACCACTTCTGACAGTGTGTGTGTGTGTGTGTGTGTGTGTGTGTGTGTGTGTGTGTGTGTGTGTGTGTGTGTGTGTGTGTTGTCCACTGCATTCTTCTTCGTCATTTTCTCCGAAATGTCCATTTCTATATAGTAAAGTCTTACATTAATTTGTCAAAGAAATACAATTATAAAATGATGTTAAGGTACACGCGGCATGCTCGACGCCAATCGAAGCAGGCCAGTGTCGCATGACTACGACAACGGAATTCTTTAAAGTTATATATATATATATATATATATATATATAATAAAATCATCTCAAATAAAATACAAATACATTCGTGAATGTTTTCTCGAAAAATAACTACGACTACAAAGAGTAGTAGTCATAGTCGTGAGAAGAAGAAGAAGAAGAAGAAGAAGAAGAAGAAGAAGAAGAAGAAGAAGAGGGAAAATTGATGAGGATAATAAAAAAAGAAGAGGAGGAGGAGGAAGACGAAGAAAAAAAAACGGTCAGGAAGGAAAAAGGTACTACAACGTTGAGTCGTCTTGTTAATATCACTTTGAGATTTACATACAAATAATTCCAATAATAACATTCTATGTGTGTCCATTGAGAACAACACTGTCAAAATTTCCTTAGCGAATGTCATTCCGACCTACGAAAGCCACAGGCAGTTTTTTATTTATTTATTTATTTATTTTTACCAAAATTTAAAGCAACACCCGAAATAGAATACAGCTACGACATTGGAAATTAAAACAATCAATCCAGTCAATGCTACTATCTTCCAAATACTTCTACTCCACATCTTACTTACTATGCATCCTTCGCTTCAAAATAAACATCTTTTTCTACCTTTTTTTTTTCTTTCTATCCAAACACAAACTTCTATCTGTTTTCCATTATTCAAGGAATCTCAGAATTTTACTCATTTATTTTTTTTAATTTATTTTTATGGTAAATATATCCTCTTTTAATCATATCCAGGAACAAAACTGTTGCAATGCTACCATTATCGTTCTAGTTCTGATTCTCCCTTTTCGGCCGACGTGTTCTTCAGCCTTCTTCAGTTGTGTGAAGAACCAGCAGTTCCTGAGTGACGTCGAAGTATTTTTCACCATTACTTGACAAATAATTAAAAAGTTTGAGTTTAAGTTTGAAACTGATTCTTAGTCAAGATAAACATTTTATGGATTGATTGAAAGAATTTAAAGGCATTTCAACCCGTATACTGTTATTTTATGCTTAGAAAATCGCGTTCACCGTACTTTTATACTTACATTTTTTTGTGTTGTTGTTTCTGAAGATTTTTTTTGTATGATTATATATGATAAGTATTCGTAACTTATATAATGACAAATAATTTCCCCACAGTTCTATGGGTTCAAGTATTCCTATCTGATACAAATAATCATATGATTACAAGTAACTATTTCCGTTTAATTGGCCCAGTCGGCTTTGGAATACACTGACTACATCTCTACAGAGGTGTAAGATCCTCCCACCTAATGATTGTCCTTGATATGACACTAAACAATCTGATGGTGAGGCTCCTGTACTACTGGAGCTTTAGAGAATGCTGAGTACCCTTCATTACCATCGTTCCTTGGTCTACTCTCGCCCGGAGTGGCAGCACCTGATAGGGTCCTATCAATGGGTCAAATAGAATTGTTTGACATTTAAACTGTGTGAAAACAAATGACTAATGGTAAATTGAGTTGTTATAACTAGAACTGTTTGATCATTTAAATTACAGATGTTTAGCTGAATTGTTAGTGATACATAGCAATACTTGAAACCTTTTAACTGTGTGCGAAAAAATGAGCTCAGGCTCGTTTAAAAATGCTATCAACAAAATGTGCATAAAAATAATATTTACTTGATATATATGTAGACCGGGCCATTGGTCTAATGAGTAGAATGGTCCGGAAGACCGGGGTTCAATCCCTGGTCGAGTCATACCAAAGACTCAAAAAATGGTACTTGATGCTGCCTTGCTTAACACTCGGCGTTATAAGATAAGGATCAAGGGTAAAGTGGAGCAACCCATGGAATGGATTAGTGCCCTCCCCTATACCTCTGTGTAGTAGCTATTGAAAAGGGAGCCTTCGGGTCACCCTCGACTAAGGGACACAACTTTACTTTTATATATGTATAAACAAGATTTGGCATTAAATAACATATGATGGTTGATATGCCATAAAACCTAACGAAACTAAACTAAACAATTATATTATATCAAATGTTCCTATCTAGTATAAAGAATTGTATGTTTTCGAGTATTCTTTTATGATTCATCCTCAAGTAAATGTTTTCAAGTAATTATTTTTAGTTAATCATAATCATTTATTTGCAAACGGTTATATGGGTGGTGTAATGGTTGTCGTCGTAGGAAATGGACACGACGACACGAGTTCAAACCCTGGACAAGACTGAATGCATTTCATATAGCACTAATACCCTTGGGAAAGGTATGAATCCAATTATTCTCCCTCTAGCTATGGGTAAATAGTAGGACAGACTAGGTTCTTCAGCCTTGGGGAGGCAACTAGTCTAGGAGAAGGAAAACTCTGAATATACTTATTTGACCCACAAATGGGACCCTAACAGGTATGACCACTCCAGGTTTTAGTCGACCAATAAGTAATGGGAATGAACGAGTATTTCACACCTTACAAATCTCTGTAACTTGAGCCTCAACATCCGATGTAGTTTAGTGACATACCTAAGACACCTCTTTTTTTTGTAGGTATATTTACCAACTCTTCCGCACGGGCAGGATTTGACACAAGGTCAATTTTTAAGCAGAGTTTAACAGGTGTGAATTCAGAGTTTTTCTTCTAACAGACTAGTTGCCTAACCAAGGCTAAAGAAGCCAATCTGCCCTACAATTTACCCATAGCTGGGGGGGGGGAAGTATTTGATTCATACATTTGTCAAGGGTATTAGTACTTTAGAACATCGATTGACAAAATCATTTGTCTAGACTACGTACTTAGAACATCGATTGACAAAATCAAAGAGAATGGCTTCGAACTGACGAAGAAAAGAAGCAGAAGATACCCCGCAACAACAATTACCGACGCCGACTACGCCGATGACATAGCGATACTGGCAAATACACCTGAACAAGCCGAAACACTTCTGCATAGTTTGGAACGAGCAGCAGCAAGCATAGGCCTCCATGTTAATGCATACAAAACGGAATATATGTGCTATAACCAAACAGGGGACATCTCCACTCTAGAAGGAACCCCTCTTAAACTAGTTGACAAATTCACGTACCTAGGAAACAGCGTCGAATCAACCGAAAAGGACATCGAAACGAGGTTAACGAAAGCATGGACAGCTATCAATAGGCTATCGACTATATGGAAATCAGACCTAACCGATAAAATGAAACGCAGTTTCTTCCAGGCAGCGGTCACATCGATACTGCTATATGGATGCACTACATGGACGCTAACAAAACGGCTGAAGAAGAAACTAGATGGCAATTACACAAGAATGCTGCGTGCAATCCTCAACAAGTCCTGGCAGCAACACCCCACAAGACACCAACTGTACGGCCACCTGCCCCCTATCACGAAAACTATTCAAGTTAGACGAACCAGACATGCAGGACATTGCTGGAGAAGCAGAGATGAACTCATAAGAGATGTACTCTTATGGATCCCCACACATGGCCGCGCAAAAGCAGGACGACCAGCACGAACGTACATTCAGCAGCTATGTGAGGATACAGGTTGTTGTCCTGAAGACCTACCTAGGGCGATGAACGATAGGGAGGAGTGGCGAGAGAGGGTCAGGGATATCCGTGCTGCCAGCACGATATGATGATGATGATGATTAGTACTATGAGAAATGGACTTAGCATCGTCAAGGATTTGAACTCGTGTCGCCGTATCCATTTCCTCTGACGATAACCATTACACCACTGGAACTTCCAGATAGAGATAGAGAGAGAGAGAGAGAGAGAGAGAGAGAGAGAGAGCGAGTGAGTGTGTGTGTGTGTGTGTTACAGAAGTAAACCTGTCATTTACGCTAAGAACTATCGTATATATTCGTGTAATCAACGACTTAGACCCATTTTTCACGTCAATTTTGATAAATCAAATCTTACTTTATTTCTTGGCCAAACCTTGCCGTAACTTCAATCCAAAGTGTCTCGGCAGAGCCTATGCCTTATTAAAAGCTATTGGTTAAGATGATAAAGTTTATATTTTAAGTTGTTCATTATTTCTAACAGTTGTGAATATAATATGTACAAATATTATTCTAAGTTGAAAATAAAGTTACGTAAAAACTTCATTATCTTAAAAGCCTTTGTTTAGGCATAAGTTATGCAGAAACACACTGAATCAGACAAAGGTAAAATTTACAATGATAATTCATCGAGTATGTTTGGAATCCTCAAACAAACATGGAAAGCTACATCAAGGTCTTGACTACATTGTTTATTTACGGTATTGCATTGATTTTGATTGAATAACAGTAGTTTTTGAAAGTATGAATAAGTGTTTGAAAGATTTCTTTTTATGTCACTGGATGTTGAAAAAATATTTTTCTGATTGCATTAGCAAAAGTTTGAGGTCGTTCATTACAGGCTATATATATGATAAAAACAACTTTCTGTGGCTTAAAATTTGAGGTCGTTTATTACTCGAGTATATGATTTAAATAATTTACCTTTTTACAATTTTTGCCCAGTCGGCTAGGGCTGTAGAATACCTCTCTGTAGAGGATTAAAACCCCACCCCCAATGAGTGTCCCAGATATGACACTAAACAATATGGGGGTGTCCTCGTGGTGTAATGGTTAAAGCGATGGACTGCGGAATTCTAGTAAGCGAGTTCGTACTCCAGTCGAGCTATTACGTTCACTTTCGGGCAAATACCCTTGGGAAAGGTATTGAACCCCCTTATCCTCCCAGAAATGGTTGATACGCCGTAAAATAAAACAACCAATACTGTTATTCTAGGAGAATGGCTTTGGCATTAATTAACCTGCAAAGGTTGATATACCATTAAACAAAGAAACCGAACTAAACAATTTGATAGTGAGGTTTCAGTAATGCTGGAGATTTGGAGAATATGGAGTACCTCTTCATTGCCATGGTTCCCTGGTACACTTTGGCTCGGAGTTGTAGTACCTGATAGGGTCTATAAGAACAGTTTCACATTTAAACTATGTTCTTATACTTAACTGAATTGTTTGAAATTGAAGTGTTTTGATGTTTAACTGCTTACAAACAAAAACTATACTTATACTTAACTGAATTGTTTGACATTTAGATTGGCGTTAAATGACCAGAAAGGGTTGATACGCCGTAAAATAAAACAACCAACCAACTATTTACAATTTATGAAGGTCAAATAACCACTTTTCTCTTCGAGTTTTTAGGTAGAATGAGGAATGTTGAGGAGCGCTGTGGAATGAATGTTGCGATGAAAAGAAACGCCAAGCTGCTTCTCCAAAGATTCAAACGAACAAGAATTTCTCTCAAAATACGCAGAAGGCACCAGCTCCTGCGAGATCACCAAAGTTAAGCAGCAATAAACCTGGTGGTATTTAGATGAGTAACCACTTAATTACAGCAGTTTTTATGTGTGGTATATATATATATATATATAAGTTACCAGACTTTTTTGTACAGGCATTTAAAATTGTCGTAGACTCTTGAAAAGTAAGTATGTCATTGCTATACATCTTATGAGATGATTGACCAATTTTTATGATTTCCGGTTCAAATGAACAGCTACAGCAGCAATTGGAATACACCCTACTAAAACCTGATTGTTACAGCTGGTGACTTTCAAAAATGCAATCTGGACGAGAGGACAATTTAGAAGATCGATATGCAATAAAATTCTGCTTTAAACTTGGAAAAAATGCCACAGAAACGTATGGAATGCTTTGGGAGCATCTTGCATGAATCGAGCATCAGTTTTTGAGTGGCATAAGAGATTCAAGGAAGGCACGAAGTCTGTGAGGGATGATGAGAGGTGTAGGAGGAGTAAGGAAGTCAATACACCACAGTTGATTGGCCAAAGGGTTAGGGTTAGGGTTACTATGTTGAGGTTTTAAGGGAGTTCAGGAAGAGATTCCTTGGGAAGAGGCCAGCACTCTTCAAATCGGGTCAGTGGCATTTCCAGCAGGACAATGCACCAGTCCACAACTCCATCCTTGTCACAGACTATTTGACCAAGATGAGCATCAAGACAGTTCCTCACCGTCCCTATAGTCGAGACCTTGCTCCCTGTGACTTTTGGTTATTCTCTAAGCTCAGAGGCTGTCGTTATGAGACAATTGAGAAGATGAAAGAGGCTATGACGGTGGTCATTGACACGCTGATACAAGAGGACTTCCATTGGGCCTTCCAGAAGTTGATGGAAGGTTACAACAAGTGCGTTGCAGCTGGAGGAGATTACTTCGAAGGGGACTAGAATTTCATGTGTGTACTATCAATAAAAGTGCCCATACGAAAAAATTCAATTAAACATTAGTCATTTGTTGACACATAGTTAAATGATCAAACAGTTCTATTTCTAGCAATTCAATTTAGCATAATTCAAGAAAATTAAATGGTTCCACCTATTGCTATGTATCACTAACAATTCAATTAAACATTAGTTATTTGTTGACACATAGTTAAATGATCAAACAGTTCTATTTCTAACAATTAAATTTAGCATAAGTCACCAAAATTAAATGGTTCATAAGTATTGTTATGTATCACTAACAATTCAATTATGCATCATTCTTTTGTTTACACACAGTTACATGATCAAACAGTTCTATTTCGAACAATTCAGTTTTTGCTTAAGTCGTTTGTTTGCATTCAGTTTAAATCTCAAACCGTTCTATTTGACCCATTGATAAGACCGTTGCAGGTGCTATCATTCTGGGCCAGAGTGAACTCGGGAACAATGTTAATGAAGGGGTACTGTGATTTCCCCAAATCTTGTTCATTACTGGAGCCTCACTATCAGATTGTTTAATTTCATATCCAGGACACTTGGTGTGGTGGGGGTCTCACCTTTCTGCAGAGATACAGTCGGTGTATTCTACAGCCCAAGCGAACACGGTTGCTAAAGAGGAGAACAGATGGTTTCGCCAGGAAAAGTTAAAGGCGAACATCCTGTGCCAGAATTTAAACTTGGGTCGACGCTTACCGTTACACAAACAGCGCATCCATACTGTTTTTGTAAAAACTAGATACATGAAAAGCATTTTTGAATTAATTTTAAACATTTAGAAACATTTCTTAGCTATATTATAGTTCATGCATTATGATGCTGAACATAAGCAAAAAAGACTTGATTTATTTCTTTCAGGTTAGATTTTTAAAGAAAATTTTTATCCTGTCGATGAGTCGTCTTCTCGAGGGGAACTATCCCAAGTTTTTGTTATGTAGCTTTCGTGATTCTCGCCGACTGGTTAACAAGGGATTATCATATCCCTAACAACGTAAAGTCACCTTGCCAGTTTAAACAGTAGCAGAGAAATCTGTGAGATATGACGGACAGATTTTTACTGAATGATATGAAAATGTCGTTGATGCGCCGACATTAGTCAAAGTTTGTCTGATATGGACAAACACGCGCCAATTTCCAAAGAAGCCGGATCAGGAATCAGGAGGTTGTGGATTGGAACAAGGAAAATTGAAATGCGTCGAAATGAAAAAATAAATAAAGAAAGAAAGAATCTTTTTTTTTTTTTTTAGTGTGGGTTCCTTAAATCGATTTGCAAAGACAATCTTTTTTTTTTTTTTTGATTCACAGGATGATTGTTTTTTTTACTTTTACAAGGATCTGAATTGTTTTCTCTTTGATTTTTCTTTATATTCTTTTCTTTTCTTTTTGGATGTTTTTCTTCTGTTTTCTTTTTTTTACTGAAAAGTTTTCATTTTATTTTGTGTTTGTGTTAACATTACCTTTCAATTTTCACATGCTTTTTCTTTGAATTTCTTTCTTTCTTTTTTTTTTTTTTACATTTTTTTTGTCTCGCACATTGCTAATTTAATTTCTGTATACTTTTCTCTTATTAATTCATACAATCTCATTTCTACCGTTTCTTTTCTTTCTTTTAATATATTCTTTGTTTCTTTGTTTCTTTCTTTCTTTCTTTTTTCTTCATTCTTCTTTTTTTTCTTTACTTTTGTTCTTATTTACCTTTTTATTTTTTTTAAAATTCTAATTTTCTTTCTCCTTTCAACCCTTTTCCCCCCTCTCCCTTCTCCTATTCTTCTTCTTCGTTTCAAATGAATTTATCTTTTTCTCCTTCATTTTTTCTTTATTTTAAAAGAAAATTCTTTATTATTGATATTCTCCCTTTATTTTTCTTTTAGAATTTCCCTCCTTCCTTTCACCGCAAATAACACAAAGCCAAATGATGTTTACACGCTCAGCGGTGATGAGTCGTTCTGCGCATGCGTCATCAGAAAAATGGTTTGGCTCGATTTTTTTTTTCCGGCAATGACTTAAAATAGAGTTTTCAGTCTTTATTGTATTCAACTTTTGAGTGGGATGCTACATTCGTAGACAAAGTAAAAGTGTGCAGGAATCTTTGTTTGAAGATAAATTCTTCCATTTTGTAGTTGCTTGAAGTTGTATTTTGGTGTAAGGAGGAAATATGAAACAATTTTAGGAGCAGCTTATTAAGTTTTATTGCTATTAAAGTGTGACCCGGGTATAAGAGAGATTATATATGGTCCCAAGTTAGCGCCTGTGTTACCTAAACAAAAATTGACCAAACCCGGATATAAGATACTTATTATCCGGTCCCGAGACTCTCTTATATACGGGTTACACTGTATCCCCTAGCAGGAAAACATACAAAAAAATGGTGAGAGATACAAAAAGGGGAAGTGTGTATATGTGTGTAAGTATGAGGTCTATGTAAAAAAAACAAAAAACAAAAAATTCATATCACCTACTTGGTGCTGGCCATGGATTATATATATATATATATATATATATATATACGTGGTGCATTCAATAAGTTACCAGACTTTTTTGTACAGGCATTTAAAATTGTCGTAGACTCTTGAAAATTCAGTATGTTATCGCTATACATCTAATGAGATGACTGACCAATTTTTATGATTTCAGGTTCAAATGAACAGCTACAGCAGCAATTGGAATACACCCTACTAAAGCCTGATTGTCACAGCTGGTGAATTTCAAAAATGCAATCTGGACGTGAAGAAGAACGATATGCAATAAAATTCCGTTTTAAACTTGGAAAAAATGTCATGCGATGAAAGCTAGATCTACTGCTATGACCCAGAGACCAAGAGACAGAGTTCCTAGTGGAAGCATGCTGGCTCTTCCAGACCCAAGAAGGCCAGACAGAGTAAATCTACCCACAAATTTTGATGATCCCTTTTTTTGACAGCACTGGCATGATCTACATGCACTGGGTTCCCACTGGACAGACAGTCAACAAGGAAAACTATGTTGAGGTTTTAAGGGAGTTCAGGAAGAGATTCCCAGGGAAGAGGCCAGCACTCTTCAAATCGGCTCAGTGGCATTTTCAGCAGGACAATGCACCAGTCCACAACTCCATCATTGTCACAGACTATTTGACCAAGATGGGCATCAAGACAGTTCCTTAACCTCCCTATAGTCCAGACCTTACTTTTGGTTATTCCCAAAGCTCAAGAAAAAACTTAGAGGCTGTCGTTATGAGACAATTGAGGAGATGAAAGAGGTTGAGACGAAGGTCATTGACACACTCACACGAGAGGACTTCCATGGGACATTCCATGAGTTGTTGGAACGGTACAACAAGTGCATTGCAGCCGGAGGAGATTACTTCGAAGGGGACTAGAGTTTCATGTGTGTACTATTAATAAAAGTGCCCATACGAAAAAAGTCTGGAAACTTATTTCATGATCCTCGTGTATATATATATATATATATATATATATATATATATCTCAGACCTTCCATGTCAAAAGACTTATGCAATTTACGGTAGATTTCTTCGTGGAAGCATCTGAAGATTTAACGAACCTTCTATTACATATTTACCAACCCCTCCGCTCGGGCAGGATATGACACAAGGTCAATTTTTAAGCGGAGTTTAACAGGTTTGAATTCAGAGTTTTCCGTCTCCTTGACTAGTTGCCTCACAGAGGTTGAAGAACCTAGTCTGCCCTGCTATTTACCCATAGCTGGCGGGAGAATAATTGGATTCATACCTTTTCCAAGGATATTCGTGCTATGTGAAATGCGATCAGTCTCGTCCAGGACTTGAACTCGTGTCGCCGTGTCCATTTCCTATACTCCTCAATCTAAAAGTCTTTGGCAATTCACTTGGTATATTTTGTATATAATATTTATATAATATATATATAATACATATATTTTGTATATAATACATCTAATTCCAAGTCTAACCTTTTTAAACTGCTTCATTTAAGTGTGATTTAACTTTCTATTTCTCCATCTTCAAACAATTACAGCTAGAATGTGAAACAGAAGACTAATACAACAATTACAAGACCTTCCCTGCAGTCCTTAAATGAATAAGACAAACTTCTGTTGATTATATATACCTTTGTCAGTTATTTAATACCACAGCTATCCTTGTAGAAAAACAATTAAAAGACTTTCCTAGAAGTATTTAAATGAATAAAACCAGCTTTTGCGATATATATATATATGTATATATATATATATATACCGCAAAAGCTGGTCTTATTCATTTAAATACTCATAGGAAGGTCTTTTAATTATATATATATAAAGAAAGATGACAAGTTATCCAAATAGAAAGGGGGATTTATAGAGAAACTAAGTCGACACTATAGAATTTCGGTTCTGCTGAACCATCATCAGGGCTATGAGGGGTTATATTAGTGAGGTTAAGTATAGATGGATGCATAAAAAGTGTAAAAAATATATAAAAATTTGGAAAAGTTGTATAACAAGAAAAGTTGGCTGTTTATGACAAGAAAAATTGGCCATTTGATCAATGAATCACCGTTCGTTTAAATCTGTATTTTTTTTACCAAGGAAAAAAAAAAAAGAAAAAAAAAACAGATTTATATGATTTGAATTTCGTCGAAAACGAAGAATCATTCGAAATCTCTCGATGAACTAACAGAACGTGGATTCTGCACAATGTTCCTAATGTCAGGTGACGTATTTTAAAGAAATATTTTTACGCATCCATCTATACTTAATCTCACTAATATAACCCCTCATAGCCCTGATGATGGTTCAACAGAACCGAAACGTTATAGTGTCGACTTTGTTTCTCTATAAATCCCCGCTTTCTATTTGGATTACTTGTCAATTTTCTTCACAAATTGTCTGATTACTATCCATTATTTTCTTCCATACAGATATATATAATAAAACCAAACCATCGATATATATATATATATATAGTCATCCACAGACAGATCTGTTTCGTTCTATCAGAACTCATCAGTGTGGCTAGACAGTATCTTCCCGTAGCTGGGATCGAAACCCGGTTGACTCAAGCGTCAAACCAAAGCTTCTAACCATTCAGCCATGAGGAGATTTTAGCCGCGAAGTAAATTTTAAACGGTTATGAATCACAATTACTATTGTTTACATACATCCGTTCAACGGCAGCTGAGACCTCAATTCAACTACGAAGAGGCTTGCAATAGACGCTAATGGCAACACGATTACTTCTTCGCCAGAGAACTCAAGGATGACTTTAGCATTAAATAACCATTAAACTAAGAAACCAAACCATCGATATATAGAAAAACAGTAATGTAGAAAAACAGTAATGGTACTATTTAACCCATTTCTAGAGAGATAAAGGGGTTCATGCCTTTCCCAACGGTATAAGTTCGAAAGTGAATGTAATAGCATTACTGGAGTTCGAACTCACTTCCCACGATGTCACCGTTTAGCATTACGTCACAGGTACTCCCCCTATTTATTGAAACTAGATAACAAAACCCGAAAAGATAGCAGACCAGGTTTTATTACTTGAAATGTTTTTTATAGACGTGTGGCCTCATATATTTATTTTTTGTTGTTCTTACTATAATTACTTTTCCGGAAGTTCTTCAGACGAATTCCGGGCTCTAGTGTCATCAATCCGAGTGTTTCCAGTTAGCCGAATCTTGTGGATGTCGATATCCTTTGTTCTGTGGGAATACGTCCTCGGGCCATGCATCTCCGACCACATAAGCATCTGACCCTTCGTTGTGTTGTCTTTCTCAGCAGGTCGAGTCGAAATGCCGCAGTTCGAAACGGTTCCATAAAGAAAAACGAGGCGAAAGCAGAAAGCTGAATAGATATTGATTAAAAGGAGGAGGAGGAGGAGGAGGTGTGTGTGTGTGACACTTTGCAACGTAGCGGTTTGTCGAGTCCTCACTTTGGCAGGTGAAAATTCCGTTAATAAAAAAAACTAGTGCTGACTGTTAGATTTTTGGCCCTGACGTCAGCCCATTGCTTTTTCTCTTCCTGTCTCTCTGACTGGCCCTCTGCCCTTCATACCTTCTGTGTCTGTCCTCTGGTGTCTCATCTGTACCTGAGCTTATCTGCATGTCTCTCCCTCTCTGGGTACCTTCTATGTCTAGCTCTCCCAGCAGACTGACTCTACCTGCATATATATCCAAGGGTGACTGCTTTTGTGTTCTCACTGATTGTTTCGTTCCATCCGTCATTTATAACTTTTTGATGAGCGAAAAGGCTCCGTTGAAGTCTCTGAAAGATATTTTCCGGCTTTTTAATTTGCCGAAAAATCATTTAATTTTTTTTTTTTTCGGGGGAAAAGCCTTCTAGGGTTTTTGTCGATCTTTTTTTTTTTGTCTAGAAGATTCTTTGACCCCAAAGCCACAAAGGCAGCTACTGCATGGGCTGATTGTTGAACTAAAATAAACTTAAAAGAATCTACTTCTTCCATTTTCATCATACAGTTTTGACAAAAAAAAAAAAAAAAAATGGAGGGAAGTTTTTTTAGCTTTAGTTTCACAAATTTTAATTGTCATTCCTCCATCCGATTCTTTCAAATAATTCATCTCATCTTATCACCATATACTAATAAACATTTTCAGAGTAGCGGCCAATATGTCTTTGCTTAGAGAGAATCTTAACAGAACGAATCATGATTTGAATTAAAATCTTCAGTCATTGTCAAATTAAGAAAATATTTCAGTATTCACAGTCATGTCCTCGTGGTGTAATGGTTAAAGCGATGAACTGCGGAATCGTAGTAAGCGGATTCGTACTCCAGTCCCGCTATTACGTTCACTTTCGGGCAAATACCCTTGGGAAAGGTATGAACACCCTTATCCTCCCATCAATGGGTTAAATAATACCACCACTGTTCTTCTAGGAGAATTGCTTTGGCATTAAATAACCTACAAAGGTTGATATATCATTAAACAAAGAAACCAAACCAAACAGACACTCATCTTTTTTGATGTATAGAGACAATAATTGTCTCCCTTGGATTTCGGAGCGTGAATTTTGGACTTTATAGTCACATGAGAATCCTAGAATCCATCTTTTGTCTGTTCTGTTAATACTAAGGACGCGCCATTTTGCCCCTGTTATTTGAACAGAAGAGATTTTGTCTCATTTCTTGGCGATGGAGGTTGTCACTCGCTTCGTCACTGAAACGTAAACATAGGCGAAACTTTTCACTGTTTTTGGACCCCTTTCATATACTGCTTGTTCATTGAACAATATGTGCATATTTCATCTACTGAGACACGTTTGTGAATCTTTTTATGTATGTGTTGAATGTTTCTATCTCTGTAAATGAGCTTTTCTTGTCTTTCCTTCCGTTTATTCAGTTTTAGTGTATCATAGGATATACTAACATAAATATTAGACCTGACGTGACTAAATGTCCTCTCTGGCATCAGCTAACTCGATAATGCCATCATTTTTTATAAAAGAACTACAAAAGAAAAATTTCCCTTGAAGGAGGTAGAAAAATTCAGCGACCCATATGCTATGATCTTAAAAGCTCCAAAAACCAATCAAATAATCTGAACAAAACTAGTTATAATTATATCTCATTATGATTACATTTTATTACAAAACTTTAATAGAATTATTATTTTATGATCATCTGGGCTTTAAAACTAAATTTGTTCTTTTGTTTTATTTAAAGACTCGGTATTTTTCAGACAGTCGTAAAAATAATGTTTCATCTGTCGATTTGAAGATAATGTGTTTTCCAGAAAAAAAATGACGGAAAAAATGGAATACATATTTTACTTGTGGTAATTGTATCCAATTTCAGGTTTGTCTAAAATATCTTCCCGGGAATTGGTAATGTCGTTCAGTGTTTGCAGTTAAATATAGAGTTTCATTTTTAAGGATAATTTCGGTATCACCAAAAGGGAAGAAACAAAATGACCGTGTCTGTCAATCAGCTATTTTGATCACGTGGGTCAGGAAATTCTTTGATTTTGCCAAGAGTTCAGGGAAGCGACAAAAAATAATGAAGAAAGAAATGCCCCGAATGAGTTATAAAATAAAAAAAGGGAAATATTTAAAAAAGAAAAGAAAAGAAAAAAATGAACGCACAGAATAAGTTATGGAATTAAAAAGGAAACAAAAAGAAAAGAAAAGAACAAGAAATGGAAAAAAAAAAGAGAAAAATAAAAGAAAAAAGAAAAAAAAAAGAAAAGGAATGAGAAAAAAAGTCGGAAGTTTCTGATTGGCTGATTAAATATTCGAAATAAGTATTCGAAATAAAGAAGGAACGAACGAATTAAAGAATAACCGAATATACAAAATGACTGACAAAATAAAGACAGATTTTAATTAACTCAGTCTCCAGTTTCAAAAATACCTAGTGGTTATGATGCTAGCGAGACAAATTTTGATGCCAGTATTTTTTTCATGATAAAAGTAATATACACCACAAACACATTCTGCAATTATTTCGAAGTTTTAACACTAGAAATTTTTAATCTTTCAGGATGTGTCAAAAGTATTTTCTGTACTTAAAAATGATTTCATGAACACATCAGAAAACTACTACCCATCTTATATATATATATATATATATGTATCTAAATTTTTATTTCATCATACAACGTGTGAAAACATGAGCGATACCCTGTCCTCAGCAGCCACCAACGAGGGGTGATGCCACAGTTTCGGTAGCTAAAGTGGTACTGTCACCCCTGGCGCCATCGGCAGCTTTTTGCCACTGGACAGAGTATAAAAACAGAGCGAAAAGTTCCTCTATTTTAGTCCTTAATGGTGTTAAATGCGTTTGGTTTCAGATATGTTCGTAAAAATTGTTATGAATACTCATTCATATAATGTGTACATTTAACTTGCGCACGTTAGGTCGAGGTGTCGCGCGCCTTTTATTTTTGTCGATTTAGTCGGTTTTTCTTTTTTCTTTTCCATTACTGGGCTATGAAGTCTTGGTGTGATGATCACACTGGCGATAAATTGACTGTTACTAAGCGCTGTTGACTGTACTTACAAATATATATTGTTTTGATATTTTTAAAAGTTTCAACCTAATATTGATTACAACGAATTATTAATTATAAATATAGTTAGTTTTTTTTAAATATTGAACCCTGCAAACACAAAAACAGAAAAATGGTATCTCCCTCATATATATATATATATATAGGGGTCTGTATCAGTCCCTTTAACGAGGAGGTCTATGCGTGTATGCTGGTACGAAACAACACCCGCTGATCCCCTCATATTTGGCGTCTTATCTGAAGACAATAATGCTGCTGAAGGAGATGACCACATTTTTATTCCAGTTCGAATTAGGCACCACACGTTATGTAAGGGTGAGCAAGCTAGTTTTGGTTTGGTTTGATGTTTTATTCACATCAAACCTTAAAGGTTGTTGAATGGTAAATATCGTTTGTAAATATATTATGATTAGTAAGCGAATAGTTTGTTGTTAACATTATTTTCATACAAGTCAGAGCCCATTTGTTTGCACACAGTTAAATGGTTTTAAGTATTATTATCGAAGTCTAGCAATTTTATTCAATATTAATCATTCACTTGCACGCAGTTAAATGGTTTCAAGTATTTCTATCAAATACAAACAATCCACATACAGCTGTACGGTTTCAAATTAAAAATAACAAGAGCTTTAAGTAAATGATTGAACAGTTCTATTTTACCCATCGATGAGACCATAACAAGCACTACCACTCAAGTTCAGAGTGGACCTGGGAGTAATGACTATGAAGGAGTACTTCACATACTCCAGACTTCAAGACTGGAGCCTCAGTTGGTTTAGAGTCATCCTCAGGACACTCGTTGAAGAGAAGCTAGATTAGCTGATTAGTGTTAGCAAATTCACTTCTCACTGGGTGTCTCATACTTCTAGTTTATGCTGCAATTGGGCTAAGCTTAGTAAAAAAACTATTCTAGCTCGAATGGCCAGGTAAGTGTATGGATGTGCATACGAGTAAGAATATATATCATCATGTCTTGCCATAGGCACGGATATCCCTGACCCTCTCTCGCCACTTCTCCCAATCGTTCATCGCCTCCGACTGGTCTTCAGGGCCACACCCTGTATCCTCACATAGCTCCTGGATGTATGTTCGTGCTGGTCGTCCTGTTTTTGCCCGGCCATATGTAGGGGTCCATAGGGGTACATCACTTATGAGCTCGTCTCTGCTTCTCCAGCAGTGACCTGCATGTCTGGTTCGTCTAACTTGGATAGCTTTCGTGATGGGAGGCAGGTAGCCGTATAGTTGGTGTCTTGTGGGGTGTTGCCGCCAGGACTTATTCAATATTGCTCGCAACATTCTTGTATAATTGCCGTTTAGCTTCTTCTCCAGTCGTTTAGTTAGCGTCCAAGTAGTGCATCCATACAGCAGTATCGATACGACCGCTGCCTGGAAGATATATATATATATATAACATGGTGACACGTGTTCAAACTCTGGATGAGGCTATTTGCATTTCATATTGCACTAATACCCTTAGGAAAGGCATGAACCCAATTGTTCTCCCTCCAGCTATGGGTAAATAGTTGGGCAGACTGAATTCTTTTGCCTTGATTAAGCAAACAGTCTAGGAGAAGAAAATCTCTGAATTCAAACCTGTTAAACCCCTCTCAAAAATTGACCTTTTGTCACATCCTGCCCGTGCGGAGGGATCGGTGAATACAATATCGTGTGTGGCGGGAGGGAATTTTGTGTGCCCGTGAGGGTGTATGTAAGAAGCATGCTCTCAAGTTATTTTAGGCCAGCAATTTCGATTTATCCATATTTGTCCCTTGTGAATTTTTCCTTGGTGACATAATCTTTATCTTTTGACCAACAATCAGGAAAAACAGAAAATCCATTCCCTCTAATCCCATACATCTACTAGTATTTAGTTTACATTCATGAAGACTTGCTTAGTCTGACACAAATCCGTACTAGTTAGGCACTTTGTGAGAACCGAATTCCTAGTAAGCTGTCGAATGAGTGTTCTAAGAATTGCTAAAGAGAAAAACCCTTTGCAGCGGTTTATGTATGACAATATTTACTTTTCTTTATCACCACAAAATAAACATATTCAATTCGAAATAAGCATCTCTATAAAAATGAGAAGAAATGGCAATTTATAAGCAAGGGCTGTCACCAGGATAAAATAGGAATCATCGAAGCCGTTCTTTCATCGTTTACAAAAGACTAAATTCATATCTTTTTAGTTAAATGCAGCTTTATCCAAGATCTGAACGTGTACGTATATATATATATATATATAGTCATTCACAGACAGACTGTTACGTTCTATCAGAACTCTACAGTGTGGCTAGACACGCAGGACGCTCGAAGCCGGGATCGAAACCCGTCCAACTTTACGTTAGACTGTGTTTCAGACCACTCGTTCACCAAGCGGACCACGTTGGCTAAGGAAATTTTAAGGTATTTTTATTTTTAGAAACAGCAGCAGCAGCCTTTGTTTACATTTTTTTATACCCTATCGGCTACCAGAGTGCTCAATTCTTTCGAAGAGCTTTGCATTACGCTAGCGGCGGCCGGTAATTCCTTCGCTAGAGAGTTCAACCCCCATGGGGGAGCATATATAGAAATATATATATATATATATATATATATATATATATACCTGCATCTGGACTGAAAAGGCATATGGTTGTGCACAAAGACAGTATTTCTCATGCAGATCCAATCAACCCTGTTAAGAGTTTGATTTTTGTGTATCCTGTCTGTTATCGTCCTTGTAAATCAGCTGCCGGCCTTCAGAGCCATCTGAGGACACATGAGGGGCTATTTGATGTGGAACATGAAACTTGAGACGGCAATCATATGTGGAGATGCTGCAATCATCATTATATATATATATATATATATATATATATATATATATATATATAAATTTCAAAATGAATAGGTCCACTAAGAAATATCTATTTTTTAAAGAATTATTTATTTCCTTCTTACAAACGTGTATCTTTCCAGCTTGTTGCTTTCGTCAGAGAACATATGTGGCACAAGGCCATATGAATGGGGCACTCAATGAGACTCGAACTCACTCGTATAGGTTTGTTAATTGAATGTTTTTTCAGGTTTTGTATCGATTTATATAGAGGTCACTGTTTTGTGTCAGATTTCTCTTCCTCCTCCTTCTCTCTTTCTCTGAATGTGTCGATTGGTCTGTCCTGTTGGATATATTACCTCAATTAATCTTTGATATTTGATATACTACTAAGTTCTTCGCTGCGCTACTCTGGGTCGCTGTGTGTGTGAGAGTGTTTAGTTGATGTTATAGAGTTTATTGGTCGTTTTTTGTTGTTGTTGTTAAAGGAGTTTTGAATTCCACTAACGGTTATTTTTTCTTCTCTCTTTCTCTCTGTATAGTTTGCGTTTGATTGTTCTTATGTGTGGGGGGATAATTTTGGTCTTGAGTTTTTTCTTTGGAAGTAGTATGGTTTAAAATTTACTGGCAATTACTTATTATTATTTTTTGTATATATATATATATATATATATATATATATATATTGTCTGATGATCACATAGGCAAGAAACTGAGAGTAACCTAGCACTGTTCACTATGTCTACGCTATCCAAACACACACACACACACACACACGCACACACACACACACACACACATACACACACACACATATATATATATATATATACCCCAAAACCCCTGGTAGCGTCAGGGGTGGCAGTATCACCTTAGTCACCGAAACTGTGGCATCATCTCTGGTTGGTGGCTGACGAGAGCAGTGAATCGCACGTGTTTTCACACGTTGTATGATAAAAATAAAAATCTACAAATATATATACATACACTATCACTTATACTGAGCACTTTTTAATTTATAAATACAGAAAACTTATATATATATATATATATATATATATATATATATAAGGATAGTGTTGATTGGGTCAACGACGCCTGATGATAGTTTCTCGCCTATCAGACATTATATATATATAAAGGGTGTTTCAATATATATGAGATCTATGAGACTGCTAATAACATTACTAATAATAATGTTGTGTTCTGTTTTGTTTCAGATTTGAAAGTAGTATACTATAACAGTTATTAATCCTCGGTTAAAATGCCTTGGACAAGAGAGAAAAATATTTTGCGGCGCTACTTTTTTGGAGACAAAAATCATTCAAAACTATCTCAAAATAGATGCAACCAATTAATATGATAATGATTTATTACTGAAACAAGAAACTCAAAAAAAAAGTTTGCATGACCTGTAAGCTGATATAATAACAATTAAAAAAACATTAATTTGATGTCAGTAACTCAAAGGATATATTTTTTACTGGACATGTTCAAAATGACTGCCATTGCGCTTGTCTCGGTTATAAATCATTATTATATTCATGGGTTACATCTCTTTTGTAGTACCCTGTATATATATATATATATATATATATATATATATATATTGTCATCCACTGACAGATCTGTTTCGTTCTATCAGAACTCATCAGTGTGGGTAGACAGGCTAGATTCCCGAAGCTGGGATCGAAATCCGGTTGACTCAAACGCTAATCCAAGATTCTACCTCTCAGCCACGAGGAAGCCAGCGTCAGCGAAGTAAATTTAAACGGTTCTTCTTACACACTGCAGGTGCCATATGTCAATAGTAGTCCGCTTCTTATATCCCTAGAGAGCGCCCGTAGATTTCATGTGACGTTGCCTCTAATTTGCATATTCTAAGTATATCTTTTACACCGTTGCCTGAGAAAAACCTTGATCAACTGCCGCCTCTGGGAAGTGCAGGGTAGAATACCCTTTTTTCTGACCCTAGCAATGGTGTCCGCGTCTCACATGCATTTACCCAACTCCTTCACCACAAGAAGAATGTGACACATGGTCAGTTGTTTTCAATTTTGATTTGAATTCAGAGTTTTCCTTCTCCTAGACTGGTTGCCTGACAACTGAACCTAGTTTGTCCAGTCATTTGAATGTATTTGAGGCATGTGGCGGAATGGTTATCGTCGTAGGTTTGGTTTGGTTTGGTTTGTTTGGTTTTATGGCATATCAACCGTTGTCGGTTATTTAACGCCAAATCCATTTTTATGTAAATAATCTGTTCTACTGAAAACAGTTCAGTTTAGCATAAGTACATAGTTTAATTGTCAAAAACATTTCCATTTCAAACTATTTAAGCAGTTATATGTAATAATTCAGTTAAGTGTAAATACAGTTTTAATGTCGAAAAACAGTTCTATTTTAAATAATTCAGTTAAGCATAAGCACGCAGTCTAAATGTAAGTACGGTTTAATTGTCAAAAACATTTCTATTTCAAACTATTCAATTTACTCTAACAATTCATTTTAGCATAAGTATGCTGTTAGTTCTATTTAACCAATAGATAGAGCCCTATCAGGTGCTACCACTTCGGGTCAGAGTGGACCTGGGAGCGATGGCAATGAAGGGGTACTCTGCATTCCCCAAAGCTCCCGCACCGCTGGAACCTCACTCGTTAAGGGGGGGGTCTTACCCCTCTGCAGAGGTGCAGTGTATTCTACAGCCCCAGCTGACTGGGCAAGTTATCGTCGTAGGATACAGAATTGATGACATGAGTTCAAATCTTGGACGAGGCTAACGAGCCTTGAAGGTTGGCAAACCTGTCTAACACACACATACACACACACACAAAAAAAAAAACTCTGATATCAACCCTTCCTACCAACGTGTTAGTGTGACAGGTCAACTTAACTCATTAACTTTGATCGGGCATCTGCTTAAATCAGGTCCTTAGTACTGGTACCATGTAACCCATTACTACCCATCTCATGAGTGAAAATGGGCACTGGCAAGTAATCCACCAATAGCGCTGAGATCTATTTTTAAAACTGTGTTTATGTATAAAACAATACAAACGTGGGTTTACCGGCAATTATGCCTCATCTCCACCAAAAAAAAACATATCAGTACTATGAATTATCTATGTATCTCATTTAGTAAAATGCTGACATCACATTTGTTGTATGCCATCACAAAGAAGAATGATAGACCATAATGAACAATGGAGGTGCCCGTGGCTATCGTTGTAGGAAATGGTCACGGCAACACGAGTTCAAATCCTGGACAAGACTGATTGCATTTCACATGGCACTAATACCCTTGGGAAAGGTATGAATCCAATTATTCTCCCTCTAGCTATAGGTAAATAATAGGGCAGACTGGGCTCTTCAGCCTTGGTGAGGCAACAAGTCTAGGAGAAGGAAAACTCTGAATTCAAACCTGTTAAACTCCGCTTAAAAATTGACCTTGTGTCATATCCTGCCCGAGCGGAGGGGTTGGGTAAATATGATAATGAACATGAACGAATAAGCATGGCACTTCTTTATAAAAATATAGCTGTCACAACTTTATTTCTCGACAGGGTTGAAACTGGTGTAAGTGTGAAAAAGACAGGGAGACGAAATCGCTTGAAAGACTTGAACATTACTATATTAGCTTTTTCTTAACCCACGATGTGATTCTATATTCAGATTCAGGGCTGCACGTATTTCTTCTTTGACGAGACGTTCTTAACCAGTCTTCGCAGGGGGGGGGACTTGGTCCCCTGCGGCAACTCTGGGACTCCAAAACTCAAGACTGCAGACTGTTACTGTTGTGGCGGCGCCTCCGTGACTGACTGAATCTCTTCTGCTCGCAAGACTGGGACTGACTGTTACTCTGTGGGTACCTGTGTATATATAATTTCATAACACCTACGCAGTGTTCTTCAGGCTCTGTCACGTGAGCTGTTTCTGCTTGTTTACACATGTGCGTTCTGCAATCACTTTGTTTACACAGCGGGAACATTCGGCTCTGTCAAGGGTCAATATGCAACAAACAATAACCTAAAAAATTATATATATTACAAAATAATAATAATAATAATAATAATTATAATCCTGCCCAGAAAATTAGACCTAGTGTTAATTAGCAAGAAAAAAAAACAGGTAGTAATGGGTTACATGGTACTAGTAGTACGGACCTGATTTAAGCAGATGCCCGATCTAAATTACTGAGTTAAGTTGATTTGTCACACAAACACGTTGGTAGAGAGGGTTGAATGAAAAAAATGAGAGGGATGTGCTGCCTAGAGGAGCAGTACTTTCGGGGAGAGTCAGGCAATAGCTGATCTTATGTTAACAAGTGCCAGAAATTTAGATGCTAAATTAACTCTATGATTAAATGAAAGATTCAGTAATATTTTGCAAACCTTTGTTAACGATATACCCCAAAACCAAAATACAAAAGTAGATTTTCAGGTTTAAGGCAACCCTCTAGTAGTTCTGTTTTTAACTTATTGGTATGGTGGGGGTAAAAGTTGTGATTAGTTTAAATAATTTGGCTTGAAATCTTACTCTTTGATTGAAGCAATAATAAAAATAATTCTATTTTAACTATCATTCCAGCTTCCAGCAATGCCTTGAAAATGTTGTGTTTTTACTAGCAAAACAAATTACAGAAGCCAGCAAGATAAAACTGTACGATGTGATATGAATGAAATATCAGTTTATTGTTTTGAGAGAGAGAGAGAGAGAGAGAGAGAGAGAGAGAGAGAGAGAGAGAGAGAGAGAGCGATGGTTTTGGTTAGGTTTGGTTTGATTTTTTGGCATATCAACCATTGTATGTTATTTAATGCCTAATCCATTTTAATACATAAAACAGTTCTATTTCAAACAATTCAGTTTAGAATAAGAACACAGTTTAATTCTATTTGACCCATTGATAGCAGCATACCAGGTGCTACCATTCTGGGACTTTGGAACGATAGCAATGAAGGGGTTCTCAGCATTCTCCAAGGCTCCAGCATTACTGAAGCCTCACCATAGGATTGTTTATTGTTTGATCCAGAACATTCACTGGAGGAGTCTAAACCCTCTGCAGAGATACAGTCGGTGTATTCTACAGCCCCAGTCGACTAGGCCAGAGAGTGATGGGGAAAATCAGTTCCAAATGCCAATCTGAATGTTTCAAACAATACAGCTATTTATTATCTACATTGGCCTTCAAATTTTGACACCATAGAAGTTCAGGGAAAAGCTATATAGCCAGGTGTGCCAAAGAGTCAAATATCAACGGCTGTTCAAAAGGAATATATTAAAAAAAAACTCTAGTACTGCTCGAAATAAAATTAATGCTTTTTTCTAGAATTACATAAGATTCTTTATACAAATTTAAAAGAAAGTCGAATCAACAACAAAAAAGACTGGGTCTAGTTGGAGCATTTTTGGATGAAAACAGTTTAACTGTTCAGTCATCAAGTGTTATCGATGGTGACCTTCTCTTTATGTTGAGAATTTATTAAAAAAAACTTCAAACTTTTCCTTATAAAGTTAAGTGTTATATTAGTAGCCTGTCGCTAAACCATATAAATACAATTGATTCTTGGTCAGCATTGGAAGTAATTATCCGATATTTACATTCTACGGCTTTCGATCACAGCACTTTTCAGCAATGCCTCCAAATGGTTGAATATAGTAATACGTACCTTTGAGTACTGAGCAATATCACAGTCAATGTATAATAGATTAAGACAGGATTTTTTTTTCAATTACTATTATTAGCAACATTAAGAAGGATGACATCAACAATTTCTACACTGACCCCCCCCCCAACGAGTGTCCTGTATATGACACTAAACTGTCTGATGATGTACAGCTGGGGCTTTGGGGAATACGGAGCACCCCTTCATTGCCATTGCTCCCAGGTCCACTCTGACCCGGCGCGGTAGCACCTGATAGGGCCCTATCTATGGGTTAAATAGAACTAACGGCATACTTATACTAAACTGAATTGTTTGAGTAAACTGAATAGCTTGAAATAGAAATCTTTTTGACAATTAAATCGTACTTACATTGAAACTGCGTGCTTATTCTAAACTGAATTATTTGAAATTGAACTGTTTTTGAGATTGAAACTGTACTTATACTAAACTGAATTGTTATATATAACTGCTTGAATAGTTTGAAATAGAAATGTTTTTGATAATTAAACGGTGTGCTCATGCTAAACTGGATTGTTTGAAATAGAACTGATTATTTACATAAAAATGGATTTGGCGTTAAATAATCTACAAAGGTTGATATGCCATAAAACCAAAACAATCAAAAATTTCAAAATTTAAAGAAAAATCTTTTTTGTAATTTGTATTTAATGTCAATTAAAAAGGGTGCATAATTCTCTAAGGGGAAGTATATATTAAGAAAATGTCATCATTGCATGGAAAACTACTTGTTGGTAAGTCAGTTAACAATCCCTATCTACTTATTCAAATTGTATTAGCTATAATGTTGATATGTTTGAAATGGGGGTCGAAAATATCTTACAAGATTGTGTTATATATTGACCCTTGACCAAGCCGTCAATCAAGAGATGTACCTGTGTAAATAAGCGGAAGAAAATCGGAAGCAAGTGGACGTTATGAAAGAATACACACAGGTGCCGGCGGCCGTTAAGTTAGTCGGGGACAGGAATGCCAGAGTGAGGACCAGCTTGCAGATTGAGGGCTACGGCCCTCAGCGACTACCAGTTGAGCAACCCAAGCCAAGATGCGGAAGAAATGCTGCTATGGTCAAGAGAAGAACTTGGGTCAATATAATAGTCTGTCCCTGTCTCCACTCATCTCTCATACACAACAGAAACATCAACCCTTTCGAGAATAAAGTGTGAGAGATATATTTTTGTAAAGAAGTGTGTTCGTTCGTCATTGATGTTCGTCTTTATCTTTGCTTATATTATTCTTTTGGTAGGAGGAGACTAAGAGAAGGAGTTGGAGTTAGTGATAGTAGTTTTGTAGCAGGTTTGAAAAAGGTAGACGCTAGGAAGAAGTTAGTTGACGAGTAGAGTTCGCGAGGGACAAGCGAGTGATCGACTAGAATCCACGGTAAACATAACTCCGCGATTTCCGCTCCTGTATCCACAAAATTTAAGAGGTTACAAAAAAAAACTTAATTACAACTTGATGTAAAAGCCTGATTTTCTCGCACCAAAATAAAACATCCTTGAATCGAAGTTTGTGTTTTCTTTAATAATTTCAATAACGAAGAAATACAATAAGGTCTTACCCCTTTGCAGCTGACACAGGAGGTATGTTCTAAGCGTTGTCAATTGAGCCAGATTTAACTATGTAAGTAAACAATCTCTCAATATGATTTATAAAACTCTAATTAGCACGTATATGATGAGCCAGTATCTTGCCCACTGATTAATTTTTTTAATCATTTTGGTACATGTATGTACTAATGAAATCTCATGAGGTGTGTTATGTAACATTAAGTAGATATAACTGTATAGCTGTGTAAATAGACCAATTCAACGAGGCATACATTCATCAGTAGGATGAGAGAGTGTGAGAAAGAATTTGTATGTATATAGAAATACATACATACAACAACATTATTAAATAATAGAATTTCCACCAAAAAAGCAAGAAAAAAATTATTAGCATCGGATCAAACGCTGTGTTCAACTCCGATGGAACTGCCTTGTGCTACCTTCATCTCTTCTTTCCAGTTAGTACAATAAACATACATTAGTCAATATTGGTTTGTTGAAGATCTGATGAGATCCGACTATGTTTATGAATATTTCTGTATCATTTATTGCAAAGGCAGCAATTGGATTTTTATGTAACATTTCAAATCATCCTTTCTTGTTTCAATAGCTTCACTTGATTTTTTTTATTCTGTGGATTTTCCATGGGTCTTGCTAGTGTTGAATAATTGATTGATTGAATCTTTTATTTGGCACGAAGTATAGATCATTAAAAAAACAATTGAACCGTTATGCTCAGAGCGGGATTGTTAGACCTACCTGAGGTCAAGTGAGTTTGATTATCGAGTTGTAACCTTTAGGGTCAGTTAAGAGCTTAGTTCTAATTGGAGGATTTTAAAATCAGGTAACTACACGTTCAACAAGTTAGATAACACGATTTTAACTTTTTAGTGTGCCCTAAATAGCTGAGACTCAGTTAAAGTATGAGGTCGTATTTTCTATCAATGTTTCTTAGGGTTGACTCCCAACTCGCATGACCAGTAATTCAAACGACGTATGGAGTTTTAAAGTAAGAATATAAAAAAATGTGTGCACACACAAAAAAAACGTCTTCGTGTTTATAATTTCTAACGAAGAGGGTAAGAAGTTGAAGCAGCGAAGAAGATCGAATAACCAGTCGAATCGCCTAGAAACAAGGCAAGCTTCAACGTTTAAGAATATACCAATTGACTGAAGGGGGTATGAAAAATATCCCACTTGGCCTGCAGGGAGTTTTTTTTTTTTACATTGTCATATATGATAGGAACAATGAACGCAATTCCCTTACTGCTGACATCAAATACCCTTGACGGATTGACATGTCATTAACACCAATCAGTCAACCAATGGAGGTTTATTATTAAGGCTATTAGCAGCACCAGTCAGAGTGATAAAAACTTTAGAATTCGAGAATGCATTTTGTGTATTCTAATTTGGCCAGATCTAATCTGTTTTTGTCTTATATATTTCAGAATATATTTCAGTAAATCATCATTTAGAAAAAATTTATCTACAATCGGCTCTGCTACATAAATCTTAAAAACGATTGGAGAATGTTCGAACTTGTTACCTATGCAACCTAAAGAAAGAGGACTTCTCAGATCTTATAAGTTCTACGAACTATATGAAAAAATTCTACAGTTGAAAGAAAATAACAAAATCTAAACGACCACATCCTGATTTCTCTATTGAAACATTGGAATATGGTTTTATGGATCGTCTAATTTTTCAGGGATTAGGCGCTCAAAAATTTAGGTCTTGTGCCAAACCAAACGATTCTGAAAAGAGATATCTTCATTTATAGGTACGAAGATGATCAGTTAAGACCAAACTAAAATGATAAAAAGATGCAATTCGATTGTGTTTGGGGTGAAGTAATTAATAGATTATGAATCTTAAAGTTTATACGAATCAATTTGAACAAATAGAAAATAAAAATTTGTATTAAAGTGTTTTTTCTTTTTTGTTCTTGTTTTAATCGAAAATTTTGTCATAATCTGAAGAGGACGATCTGCATCTTTTGCTAACAGAAATTCTAACACCTTCCGACAAGATGGCGTAACACCTTGAACGAACAAAAAAGGAGAGAGGGAGAGATGAAAAAGGAAAAACAAGCTTCAATGCAACGGTCCCGATAGTACAGAATGATAGTAACTTGTTGAAATTGATATATATATCCTATCACGTGCTCATATCACGGATCCCCCGTGACTACCTCGCTATCCGTCCCTATCGGCCATCGCTTTTGTACATATCAAGAGTTCACACACACACACACACACACATATATGCACTAGCCAAAATCTACGATGGGCCTCTAGTACAGAAAAAAAAAACACTTTTAAAAAGTGATTCAAGACAGATGTAGTTCTGATTATCTTATCTTGAAGCAATTGACGAGACCCTGCATGCCATAAAATCACAATTCAAAGTGTGATTTGCATGTAGGCTTGAACACTGATCATTGGTGCTGGCAGAAGATAGAGAATAATTTTAACATTTGCCTCTCACATATATTTCTGTGCACGCACCTATTGACATCATCGACTTCATATCTTTTATGTCTCTCGATCTGAACTTTCCATTTTGCAATGGTGATACTTTTTAATATACTTTTTGCGACACACTGCTGAAAATTATTCGGTCATACCACATACACAATATAAGATGCTAATAAAAGGAAATAATTGTTTAAAAAAAATTAACTGCATTCGTTCAATCAGAATATTTATTTCTTCATAAAAATTTTTACAAATTTATTTTTTTTTAAAAACAGAAAAATATTTTTATGCAGAATTTATGCTTTGAGGCGATTCAAAATGTTGACAAATCAAACAAAGTACTCCAGGCCTAAACAGAGGTCCGTCATATGGGTTAAATAGCACCGTTACTGTTCTTCTAGGAGAATGACTTTGGTATTAAATAACCTACAAATGTTGATATGCCAGTAAGCAAAGAAACCAAACCAAACAGTTCTAAATAAAACAATTATCAAGTTCTTCCAATGGAAAGCTCCATCTTCATAGCTAAAACCTTTGCAATTAATCTAGCACTCTACATTATCTCGAAGAAGAAACACAAGAATTTTATCATATTCGCAGACTCGCTCTGTTTAACTATCATTAAGTAATAAAAAACTTGAGAATCCCCTAATCATTAAACTGCTGGGTAGACTAGAGTCTCTGTCAAATTATTAGGAAATCCTTATATGCAAGATCCCAAACCACATTGGAGTAAGAGGAAATGAAAGAGCAGACTCGGCAGCCAAATCGGCATACATCTGACCCCCACCCCCGACAAATTCAGGATTCCGTAAATTGACGAGAAACCCAAAATCAACAAATTCCTTCACGCAAAATGGAAACAACGCTGGAATGACAATATCCACAATAAACTCTTCCAGATCCAGCCCACTTTAGGAGTATGGAGACCAGCTTTCAGAAAATTAAGAAGAGAACAAGTCATTATATCCCGCTTGCGCATTGGTCATACAAGGCTTGCTCACTCTTTCATTCTGAAATCGGAACAACAATCACAGTGTTTGATATGTCAAACGCCATGGACCGTTAAACACGTTCTCATACAATGTAAAGATTTCACTCTCATCAGAAAGTGATTTTTCAAGGTGAATAGTTTGGGCAATCTGTTCGACAACGTCAAAATGGACGACGTTTGGTCTTTTTTGAGAGAGACAGAGTATCAAAAATATGATGACTAGAAACGATATAATCGTATGCAAACCAAAGAGATCTAGCTTATCTAAAATTTTATCAACAAAGTATTCGTTTTGAAATCTAATGTTATATATATATATATATATATATATATATAAACAGAATTTGGCATTAAATAACCTATGAAGGTTGATATGCCATAAAACCCAACCAAATAAGCAAATACATACACACACACACACACACAAGTACCTACTCCCCACATTATTTATATATACTTACCTACCCTTATATATATGTGAGGGTCTTTTAATAAGGGTATTTTAATTAATTATATTTTTTCAGATATTTTCCATCAACGTAAACTCAGCATTTTATGGAAAAATTATTTAATCTCACAAAAATATACTGTTTTGAGGCTATTCAAAATGGCGAGAAATCAGAATGCTTCAAGTTTGAACAGAGGTCTGTCATGAAATTTTTAGCGCAAACTAAAGAAGTGCAAACTATGTGAAATTTACAGAAGAATGTGTAATCTGGATGGAGAAGCACGTTTTAGTTAAAAAAATTTACAGCTTTTTGCCTCAACGAGCCCAAGTTGAAAACATCGATGGGTGCAACAATTAACCCTATTTACCAACCCCTCCGCTCGGGCAGGATATGACACAAGGTCAATATTTAAGCGGAGTTTAACAGGTTTTGAATTCAGAGTTTTCCTTCTCCTAGACTAGTTGCCTCACCAAGGCTGAAGAACCCAGTCTGTCCTATTATTTATCCATAGCTGGAGGGAGAATAATTGGATACCTTTCCCAAGGGTATTAGTGCTATGTTGAAATGCAATCAGTCTAGTCCAGGATTTGACCTCAAGTCGCCGTGCCCATTTCCTACGACGCTAACTATTACACCACGGGTACCTCCATAATTGGTGCTACATTAACGGTGTTTCCTATAGCTAAATTCTAAGGCACAATTCACCTAATTTATTGAAAGACTTTTGTTCATCATCATGATGACACTAATTCTCTTGACTCTCTCTCTCGACACCCGTCCCTATCGGCCATCGTTCTTGGCAGGTCCTCTACACAGCATACAGTGTCCGCATGAAGCTAATGAATATAAATTATTGCTGGTCGGCCAACACTGGTGTGTTCATCTGTAAAAGTTCACAAGAGAACGTCACTTATGGATTCATCCCGGCTTCTTCAGCAGTGGCTAGCATGCCTTACTCGTCTATTTAGTCGGTTTGCGAGATGGGATGCCAGTAACCGTAAAACTACTGTTTCAGCTTCCATAATTTGTCTAAAATAGCAAGCAGCATCCTGGTGTAGTTTATATCTAGCTTTTTCTTCTAGTGTGATGAAGTCATACAGTAGTACTGACACGGCTACAGTGCTCCTTGTATAGTTCATCACATCTAGCCAATTCTTCAAGTATCTCGTTAAAGTCCAAGAGGTGCAGCCATACAATAGTACAAATACGGCTACAGTTTGGAGGAATTCCCGTTTTATTTTATCTGAGACATTATATTTCCATATTATTCAAAACCTATTGATAGCGGTCTGTGACTTTCCTATGTGAATATTGACATTTTTCTGTTGACGAGATAATGCTTTAAGGTATGTAAACTGGCCAATTATTTTTCCCCTTCGAGAGTCGAGAGTGACCTGAAAGCTCCCTTTTCAATAGCTACTACATCAAGGTGTAGGAGAGGGCGTTACTCCATTCCCTGGATTACTCCACTTTACCCTTGATCCTTACCTTATAATGCTGAGTGTTAAGTAAGGCGGCATCAAGTATCATTTTTTTAGTCTTCGGTATGACTCGACCAGGGATTAAACCTCGGTCTCCCGGACCATTGGCGAACACTCTACTCATTAAGCCAATGGTTTCCTTCTAAACGGGTTTTATTACGCTCATATATATATATATATATATATATGTACAAGCAACATGGCCGCCATGGATTTTTTATCGTAACAAATCATTACCACTGATTAAAAAAAAAAATCACCAAAATTCAGGGAATTATTCGAATTTTAATAAAGATATTGTAGTAGTCGACCGTAGTCGAGGGTGACCCGAAAACTCCCTTTTCGATAGCTACTACACCAAGGTATAGGGGAGGGCGCTACTCCTTATCAGTGTTCATTTATAAACGAAATATTTAAAAAATTCATTAATTATCTTATCAAAAACTGGCAGATATTTTTCAGGCCAATTTACTTTAAACCCTTGCAATGTGTGTGGGACTATTTAATCGGGAGGAATATGTATGACATACTTTCTGTATATAAAGAAAAAAATAAGTCTGAAGCCGTGTATGAAATAAAGGGAAAAAAATTACATTGGGGACTGCGGAAGAAAATAGTTCCCCAAATGTAAATATTATATTAAAAAAATTAACTTTAAAAATACAATGATTAATAGAAAATTTAATTCATTCTTCGATTATTTAGGAAATAATTTTGTATCGATATTTATTCTGCTTAAAAAGGTGGTGGAAGCCATAAGTTTGAATAAGATTTCAATTTACTTTTCTCTAATCACAGGCAAAATCTAAAAGTTATTGAATAAAAAATATTTTTACAAATCGAAAAATATAAATTTTAAAGCAAGAAACCTGGAGCCTTTTTTAAAAATTATTTTTATTTATTTTTTAAGACATAAAAACTTCTTGACAAAAAAATATGAAAACCTACAGTAACAATCATTCAAGTAATTTCTAGTTTTGTCCCTTGTATTCGGGTTGAATAGTTGAATAAAATTTTTAGGTGAAAAAGCAAAATTTTGTTATAACAAAAGGACATTTCAAAGATTTTTAAAAAAGCTAAAAATTAGAATTTGAGGGACGGTAAAATATTTGAAGATTATAACAAAGTAAAACAAAATATCAAAAAGTCAATTAAAAAGAAATATTTCACTATTTTAATAATAAATTAAAATAATTACTTCAAGGAGTTTTTTTTTAATTGTACATTTAAAACACATGTTATTTTTCTTTTTCAAGATTAAATTTTAAAAAAATATTGCTGATACGATTTTTTTTCTTAAAAAGCTTATTCTTTTATCTATTTATTTTTGGTAGTTGGCCCTCTGTAATATTAATTTTTAGTAGGAAATTAAAACGCACCTTAATAGTTTATTGCTAAGAGACACAGAAAATCTTTTGTCATTAATTTTGACTATTAGATTTTAATACCATAGTAAGTGATAGAATTATCAACATATACGTAATATTTTTTACATAAATCGGTTTATTCATATTTCTAGTTGAAAATTTCATCAAAAGAATTAAATATTTTAAAATTTTGGTAATATTTTTTACTTTACGTAAACTCCAGTTGGATAAAGTTACCCACTTTAGAATGTTTTTAAAAACAATAAGATATCTAATGTTAGTTTCTTTTTAAAACGGATAATCATAATATTAGTATATTTAAAATAAAATTAAACCTAAACCTTAAATAATAACTTAATATCCAGTCGGCTAGGGCTGTAGAATACACCGACTGCTTCTCTGCAGAGGTTAAGAAAACGAGTGTCCTGCATATGACATTAAACTATATGATGGGGAAGCTTCGGTAATGCAGGAGATTTGAAGAATGCGAAGTACTCCTTTATTGCCATTACTCCCAGGTCTACACTTACCTGGAGTGTCAGCACCTGACAGGGCCCTATCTATGGGTCAAATAAAACAAACTGTGTGCAAACAAATGACTGATGTTAAATTGTGAATGTTATGTAGTAATAGTTGAAAACATCTGTGTTAAAAAAAAAAAAAAGCTCAGACTCGTTTAAGAATGATATCTACAAAATGTGTTTACTGTTAATATATGAATTTAATATATATATATATATATATATATATATATATATATATATATATATATATATAAAGAGGATTTGCCATTAAATAACCTACAAGGGTTGATATACCATAAAACTCAACCAAACCAAATCATATATATTTAATATATATGTATAAAGAGGATTTGGCATTAAATAACCTACAATGGTTGATATGCCATAAAACCCAACCAAAACCAAATCATATATATTTGATATACATGTATAAACAGGATTTGGCATTAAATAACCAACAATGGTTGATATGCCATAAAACCCAACCAAACCAAACCAAATCATATATATTTGATATACATGTATAAACAGGAACTGGCATTAAATAACCTACAAAGGTTGATATGCCCTAAAACCAAACAAAACCAAGTCATATATTTGATATATATGTATTAAGATGATTTGGTATTAAATAACCTACAATGGTTGATATGCCATAAAACCAAACAAAACCAAATCATATATATTTAATATATATGTATAAAGAGGATTTGGCATTAAATAACCTACAATGGTTGATATGCCATAAAACCCAACCAAACCTGATTCATTTTAACGGAAAAAAGAGTGAAATTTTGTTAATACACACACGTGTGTGTGTGTGTGTGTGTGTGTGTGTGTGTGTGTGTGTGTGTGTGTGTGTGTGTGTGTGTGTGTGTAAACTTTCACTTCCACATATACACTAAATAATATACAGAATAGTATGAAATAATTGTAGGCTGATATCTGTTCAAAATGTTGAAATATATCTGTGCTCTGCGTATAACATTCAAATGAATAGACATAGTCTCGGAATTTTATATGTGCCGATGCAAGTGTATGATATATTGTTTCCTGAAACACGTGTAAGAAATACGTGTATACACGCATCAATTCATATTTATATATCTATGTATACATTTACAAATCTCAACGATACATATATACGCGCGTGCACACACGCACGTAACGATATAGGTAGGTAAGTAGGTAGGTATGGTGTCAGAGAAAGGGAGAGAGGTGGGATGAACTTTTTGAGATCTGCCTAGGTTTGTATGCCAGTCCTGTGTGTGAATGTCTCGTTGCGTGTAATACAAGAAAGATGAAGGTGGGTAGAGGTTTCCAGTAATCAGTTCACTTCAGGGATCAAGAAGGAGAAAAAAAATGGCGACCACCATTACGGCGACGATGTCGACGACAAGACGAAATGGCGGGAAAGTGAAAATGGGGTGGGGGTTGAAGATTGGAAATGGATTTGTAAGGAATGAAATGGAGACAAAAGACAGAGAGAGAGAGAGAGAGAGAGAGAGGAAAGCGAGGTGAATGGTTTATGTGGACAAATGAAGAGATTAGAAATGGTGGTGGAAGAGACTGGATTGGGTGGAACGAAAAGAGGAAGAGAAGGAGGGAGAAATATGGCGGATAGAAAAGAATGCAAAGAATATAAATGATAGATCCGTATTTATTAATCTCAGAATCTCTACATCATATGAGATAAATTTCTCTCTCTCTCTCTCTCTCTCTCTATATATATATATATATATATCGATGTGCACACACAGGGTGAGATTGTCGTCATTTTAAATTATTAATTCCGTGCATAATCTTTGTTTGTTTCACGTAATGTCTACTGGACACCAAAGTAGAGTCAGTTGAGCACTGTCTTTTAGGAAAGCAGCATTATGACGTAATTTACTCCCCTAGAAATTTGGAAACGATATTCTACACTGGAGGCATTCAGACCAGAAGCTCCAATATGAAGATATCAGAGCGCTTAGGTGTCAATATCTGCAGACGGTGCAGAGGCTTCAAAAAGAATTGGACGAGTCCAATGGTGATTACGAAGGTATAACAGCTTGAAAGCCTCTCTCAGATCGTTCTGATAAGAAAACTCCCGAATTTGTTCCAGGCTATGATTGACAGCAATCCCAGCAAGTCAATCAGATCCATAGGCAAGTATTTGCGAGTTTTTGAGTTTCTTATCAGGCAGATAGTGCATGAAGACATTCGATATTTCTTAAAGAAGATGAGAAAGAGCTGATTTTTATCAGCGGCCACAAAGAACAAGAGGAAAGAATGCGCTGCAAAGCTTTTCAACAAACCCAAGCATCCCCTTCCAACCGAACATGTTTTATTTTTTTCTCAGATGAGATAATTTTCAGCCAGGATCAGATAGTGAACTCACATAACAACGGTTGACTTGTTGCGTCCATACAAAAGATACCGATACTAATGAAAAGCGAACACTTAGGCCAGATCATGGTGTTGGGGAGGGGTGTAACTAACGATGGTGACTTTGATCCTTCATTCGTAAGATATTTTCATGTAATTTTGGTAAATATATCTGATACAGTGAGATGTCAAGGTTACTGACATTTTTTTATAATTCAAACAACTTACACACACACACACACACATATATATATATATATATGTAATAGATTATGGTTATCTCTAGCTCATTTAGTGAGTCAATGGTGGACCAAATTTTGCGATATAATCAAAGAGTGGTTGGTTGGTCGTTTTCTTTTAAGGTGTATCAACCCTTTTTGGGTCATTTGATGTCGAATTAAATTTCAAACAATTTAGCCAAGTATATTTTTTTTGTTTACAAACAGTTATATGTTAAAATAGTTCAGTTAAAAGTCAAAAGGTTCTATTTGAATCAATTCAGTTTAGTATAAGTACACAATTACAAGGTCAAAAACAGTTCTATTTCAAGCAATTCAGTTTATCATAAGTACGCAGTTTAAATGTCAAAACTGTCCTATTTCAAACAATTTAGTTCAGCAAAAGTTCAGTTTGTTAATTGTCTTATCCAGTACACTCTTTGGAGTGGATCTTACTCCTCTATAGAGAAGCAGTCGGTGTATTCTACAGCCCCAGCCGACTGGGTAATAATTAAATAGCGCTCAATATCAATGATAGAACTGTTAAATACATTAGTATGGAAGTAAATCAGGAAATAAATTCGACAGTATAAAGCTCGATTGTAATAACCTTCTTCAGGACTTTAAATTCATGAAAAATGTTGTTAAAAAAAGCGATGGATGTTTGATGAAATCACAGGAGAAAAAGATTTTGTATCAAAATGAATATGCTGTAATAAATCTTTCTTTTTATATACACTTTCTTTTCTCCTGTTATTTCATCAAACATTCATCACTTTTTTAACAAGATTTTTTATTGAATTTAAAGTCCTGAAGAAGGTTATCACAACCGAAACGTTCAACGTTGTCTTACATAATAAATTCATCAAATTTTAGATTATTTTGTTTTTTTAACTTTTCTTCATATATATATATCTATATATATATATATATATATATATATATTGTCATCCACAGACAGTTTCGTTCTATCAGAACTCTTCAGTGTGGCTAGACAGGTTAGATTCCTGAAGTTGGGATCGAAACCTGGCTGGCTGAATATATATATGTTGGTATCTGTGACCCAAGGTTTCATGGATTACGCATTCATCTGACTGATTGAAAAGTTAAAAAAACCCGATTAATATGGTCAATTTTTTTGCGTTGGTGGTGTTGAAAGAGGGGTTGTTAGTGTGCCTAAGTTTGTGTGCATTTGAACGTTAGTGCGTTTGCGCGTGCGTGCGCGAGAGACAGCACATTCTTTTGCGTAATGCTTATTTGCTTTGATTGCCGTGAAACTAATAAACAATCTCATCTCTTTTTTATTGTAATCTATTCATGTACATCTCTCTCTCTCTCTCTCTCTCTATATATATATATATATATATATATACAAAACACTGATAACAATACTCATATCTAGCAACAGTGAGTTTCTTTCTCAGAACGTAATTTTCACCTATTTTTATGTATGTATAGCGGTTGTTTTATATTCCTGTCTATCACGAGTTCAAATTTATTTATCGTATTTGACGGCATATAAGGCACACTTGCTTTTACTAAAATATCTTTTCAAATTCCCCTGCGTCTTATAGGCCATATGTAAGTTAAAAATTCGCGGTAGTCGAACGAAATCAACTACCTGACAACTCCTCTTAGTATCATATTTACCAACCCTTCCGCTCGGGCAGGATATGACACAAGGTCAATTTTTAAGCGGAGTTTAACTACAGACTTTAGAGTAACTTCCATATACCTATTATCATTGTTTAAAAGGCTATTATGCAGATAAGAGTTATCATTGATAAAATTTATTATATTAATTTCATTATATTTAATATTAATACTTTGTTTTTTCCTTGATTCGCCCTGCTGAAATTGGGGTGCGTCTTATATGCTGTCAAATACGATATCTATTTTTTTTTTATCCAAACTATCAAGTTGTGTCTTAAATAATTCAAATAAATAAATGAATAAAAGGTTCATACTTTATCCAAGGGTATAAATGTCAAAGTGAACGTCATACCGCGGCTGGAGTTTGAAGTGGATTATTACGATGTCGCAGTCCAGCACTCTAGCCCTAACTATCCCGATATTTTTTTATATATCCAGTGTCCAGTGTTTCGTATGTCGCACGGAGTGCTTGCCGGATTTTCGAGTCATGGTAATCCAATTAATAATATATAATTCCTCTATTTAATGAATATATATATATATATATATATATATATATATATATATATATATATAGAGAGAAGGTGTGATCGGTAAAATGTCATCAAAATTAGGCAAAAATAAAAATAATACTGAAATCTCTTTTTATCAAATATATTTCACAAAATTACGATGAAATATCTTAAAATACTATCGATTAGATCTATTCAAAGATATTGCGACTGGCTTCAACCACGGCCTCCAGACAACTTCAGAGCCTCATGTAAACCTGTGGTACTATAGCTTCACGACACCTAGTTGGCCGCTGGTCTCGTGATTACCACATGTGTCGACTGGTCTTTCTCTGTTTCTTTCCACGCCCACATTGCTTTCAGATCCGAGGAAAGAGAAGATGGATGTGGTCCAGTCGATGAAGGTTGGAATTCGTGTTGGAGAGAAGAAAAGTTGCCAAGCAAATTTAGAAAAATGACGAAAAAAAAAGGCGTTTGTTATAAACAGTAACAAACGTTTATTTACACAGTTGTTTAAATAATTTTTCATCAAACACCGCGAACTGGGGGTGAAAGTAGTTGACTGGCGGAGTTTTAACTGCAATTAGGCAGTGTCAAAATGGCGAATGCAATGGCAACGGATTTGGTTCTTAAGGCGGCGAATTCCTGAACCAACTCCTTGACACTTAAATGAAAGTGTCATAAGCCTTTCCGACGGTCTACTTGTTTAAATAGGTAAATGCTGCCGTTATCCTTGCCTTCAGTTCATCTTTGGTGTTGAGCAGAGTTCTGTTGCTTTCTAACTCAATCGCACTCCACACATAATAATCAAGGGGTCAGCAACCTGGGGAGTTAGGCCGTCAGATGTGAGAAAAATGTGGTCGCAGAAATTTTCTCACAGCCAACACTGGGTTCATATTGCCAGATGAAGGGTCTTCCAGCAACCATCTCTCGATCCAGACACTTGATGTTGGCCTCCATATTGACTGTGAGGCCTTGATGGAATATGAATAAAGTCATAATATAACCATTGCTTGTGACCACCCTAAACACCATGATGTGGACTGGGTGTTTGGCTTTCATCAATATCGGTACATTTTGTGGGGTCAGAGAAAACCAATATTTATTTTGTGAGTTCACCATCTAATCTTACCAGACATTTTTCTCATCTAAGAAAAAGCAAAGCATGTTCGGTTGGAGAGGGATGCTTGAGTTTGTTGAAAGGTTTAGCAGCGCAGTCTTTCCTCTTTTTCTTCGTAGCCGGTGATAAAAATTAGCCCTTTCTCATCTCGTATATGAAATATCGAATGTCTTCATACACTACCTGCCTGATAAGAAACTCAAAGTTTCACAAAGCCGTAACTATGGACCTGATTGACTCGCTGGGATCGTTGTCAATCATACTCTTGACCTCAGCAACAAATTCGGGAGTTTTCTTATCAGAACGATCTGAGTGCGCCTTCTGAGCTGCCCTAACTTCGTAATTACTTTTCGAATTCTCTGTACAGTCTTCAAATATTGACATCCAAACACTGAAATCTTCCTATTGGAATTTTCGGTGTCAATGAACAAGAAATACAACATGCAGTTTGCACATTTTTGGAGGAGTAAATTTCCTCATGATATTGTTTTTCTCATCGACAGTGCCCAACTGATTCTAGTTTGGTTCATAGTAGATAAATCCTGAAACAAACAAAGCACACGCACAAAATTTAAAATGGCGAAAATTTTCTTATTTGACCATGTGTAAACAGTTTGGTTTGGTTTGATTTTATGGCATATCAACCCTTGTGGGTTATTTAATACCAAACCCTCTTTAAACATATTATTTTTAAATGCATAGTTTGTTGATGATATTTTTAAAACAAGCCAGAGTGTTATATAATTGCGGAAGGATTTTTTTTATATGATCATTTTTCATTGGTTATATCTTATCTTTCGGTTTAGTTAGGCTTAGAACTATTCGGCTTAGTACACGGGTAGTGGCACACATTGAGCGCAGGTGTTCACGCTCACGCAGGGAGGATGTGACTATCACAGATGTCACAATAAAAACCCCGGATAGGAAACTGTACTGGGGATGAGAATGACGTTATGCCCGGGCTGAGGATTTTGGGTGATTTTTGAAAAAATGCAGTAAGTTGAGATTTGAAGCTGGACGAACCGAGTTGATTTTTGGACCTGGGCGAGGCCAGGCC
>CAUZXS010003503.1:65000-85000 GCA_963585895.1 Sepioteuthis lessoniana
TTAAAACATTACAAAAAACACTCTTTATACATGCAACTTGAAAGGATCTTAATAAGATTGTATAGACAAAATGTGCCTTTATTATTTAATCCTGCATATATATATATATATATATATATATATATATATATATATATATATACACGAACACACATATACAAATACATACACACACAAACGCACATATAAATATATACACAAACACGCAAACACACATAGACAAACATATATATATATATATATATATATATATATACAAATACACATAAACATAAACACACAAACATATATATATATATATATATATATATATATACACACATATAGACACATGTTCATATACATATATACACGAACACATACACAAATATATATACACACACACACACACACACACACATACACACACATATATATATATATATATATCTACACACACACACACACACACATATATATACACACAAACACACACATATATATATATACACAAACACACACATATGTGTGGGTGTATATACATATATATATATATATAGACACACACACACACACACACACACACACACACATGCACATACATATATATTTCCCAGTCGACTGGGGCTGTAGAATACATCGACTGCATCTCTGCAGAGGGGTAAAACCCGCCCAACGAGTGTCCTGAAATTGACATTAAACAATCTGATGGTGAAGTTCCCGTAATGAACGAGCTTTTGGGAATGCGGAGTACCCCTTCATTGCCATCGCTCCCAGGTCCACTCTGGCTTGGAATGGAGCACCTGATAATGTCATATCTATGGGTCAAATAGAACTAAACTGTGTACATATGCTAAACTGATTTGTTTGAAACACAACGGCCTTTTTGTCTAAAATGGATTTGGCATTAAATAACTGAAAAAAGTTGATATGCCATAAAACCCAAACAAACATATATATATATATATATATATATATATATACACACATATATATACAAACCGATATACATGCACACACACACACACACACACACACACACACACATATATATATATATATATAAATGTATATCATCATCATCATGTCGCGCTGGTAGCACGGATATCCCTGACCCTCTCTCGCCACTCCTCCCTATTGTTCATCGCCCCTGGCAGGTCTTCGGGACAACATCCCGTCTCCTCACATAGCTGCTGAATGTATGTTCGTGCTGGTCGTCCTGCTTTTGCACGGCCATGAGTGGGGGTCCATAAGAGTACATCTCTTATGAGTTCGTCCCTGCTTCTCCAGCAGTGTCCTGCATGTCTGGTTCGTCTAACTTGAATAGTTTTCGTGATAGGAGGCAGGTGGCCGTACAGTTGGCGTCTTGTGGGGTGTTGCCGCCAGGACTTGTTCAAGATTGCACGCAGCATTCTTGTGTAATTGCCGTCTAGCTTCTTCTCGAGCCGTTTTGTTAGAGTCCATGTAGTGCACCCATATAGCAGTATCGATGTGACCGCTGCCTGGAAGAAACTGCGTTTCATTTTATCGGTTAGGTCTGATTTCCATATAATCGATAGCCTATTGATAGCTGTCCATGCTTACAAACCCATATACATACACACAGAAATGTATACAAATACATATATACACACACACACATATGTATATATATATATATATATATATATATATATATATATATACAAACCTATATACATACACACACACACATATATATAAAACCCATATACACACACACGTACATATACAAACACATATACATACACACACACACATATATATATGTACAACCCCCCCCACACATATATATACAAACACATATACATACACAGGCATATACATGTGTGTGTATGTGTGTGTTTGTACAATTACTTATGCAATTACAACAATATACTACCACTAAGTTTTCACAATCTTTGAAGTAGACCCCTCAGCTGACAAACAACACTTCTCTTAAAGAGGAGCTATTCTCAAAATTTAGCTTAGTTTTGGCAAAAATCAGAAATTGTGTCACCTAATGAGAATCGAAATCTCTAATAACGATCTTTTAGCCTCACTCGCAAACTTTTATATTACATTAGGGCAGTCCTGCTCAGAAAGGGTTGCGGCAAACGTCTCTACTACGTTCAGTTCGGAAACGCTGGTGCGTGTATGTGCATTTATTTGTATGTAGATCTGCCGCTATCTTTAAGAAAACCTAATATTTATATTATTAATTGATTCCGGTCAGTAACCTAGTTGGTGGCGTGGATCAGGCGGTGGAGTTGGAAAAAAACAAAAAAGCAAAAAAAAAAAACAAAAACAAACAAACATAAAAAAACAAGGGAGAGGGAGGTAGTAAAAAGAAAAGGAGAGACAATAAAAAAAAAAAAAAGAGAAGAAAAAGAAAGAAGTAGCAGAGACTTGTTGGTGAGAAAGAGGAGGCTAGTGGTGTGAGTTGGGGGCTTGAGTGAGTGTTCTATCGTTTGTTGCCAAGGGTAACAGTAATGGAGAAATGGGTCCTGAGGTAGTGTAGGGTGGAGGTGATTGTCATAGCAGTGGTTGTGATGACAGAACACTACACAAAGAAGGTACTGTTATGTAAGATTGTACGCGAAGGCGTTGGGTCAAAGAAAGAAGCCTTACGTTAACGCCTGATCAACAGGAACTTGGCCAGCCAGATTCTATCTAGGGCAGTGGTTAGTAAAGTCATCTCTCATAACCGTTGATGAAGAGTTTGATCCTCACTGGGGGATTTACCGCAGTCATAATAGATTATACAAATATCTATAATCGAGACCAGAAGTAAACACCTGGACACGAAATCGTTCAGGGTAATCGAAGTTGAACGATAATATAGTTGAGCGCCCCACAGTAGTGTTAGTGTACCGAGATTTGAGTAAGCTTCGAATATTTACAGACACACATTAATACGACTGCCAAAACAATTATCTACAAGATAGATAGATAGATAGATAGATACTGACTGGTTGTTTGGTTTCATTGCTGCTTGGCATATAAAATTCCTGGGGTTATTTAATGCCAAAGTCATCCTTGAAGAAAAACTACAGTGATACTCTTTAACCCATAACGGAGGTGGGGTAAGGGGTTTCTTATTTTTCCTAAAGAGATTGGTTCACAAATGAATGTAATCGTACAGTAGTTCGAACTCGACACCCCGCCCCCAATTAATTAAAAAAACACGGGGGTTGAGCACCCTGGCGAAGAAATTTACGCCTGCCACTTGCAGCTTTAAACGTCCTACGTGTCTAGCCACACTGAAGAGTTGTGATACAACGAAACAGCCTGTCTGTGGATATATATATATATATATATATATGTGTGTGTGTGTGTGTGTGTGTGTGTGTGCGCGCGCCCGTTATCGTCGTTGGGAATGGACACGGCGGGCCGTGTTCAAACACTGGGCAGAGCTGTTTTGTATTTCACATTGAGCTAATACCCTTGGGGAAAGAATAAATCCAACAATAGGCAAATAGTAGGGGAGGCTGTACCTTTAGTCTTGGTATGAGGGCCGGTCTAAGAGAAGAAAAACTTTGAATTCAAACATGTTTAAATCCACAAAAATTTATCTTGTGTCATACATACCCTGTCCAAGCGGTGGAAGAGATGGAAAGACAGAGATAGATTTCGTTTCTTTGTTTAATAGCATATCAATCTTCATGGGTTATTTAATGCCAAACCAACCTCATAGAATAACTTTAGTAGTACTAGTTAATCTGAAACGAGGAATCTAAAGGGGTTCATATCTTTATCAAGCGAATTAGTTCGAAAGTGAACGGTATAGTCCGACTGGAGTTCGAATTCGTTTATTATGGTATCACAAACGAGAACGTTAGCCACTACGTAAAATTTTATTGCATTATGTCTCAAGTTACGTGAGTTTTATATTAATATCTTGTCGATACTTTTGAGGTTAGACATGAAAAAGGAATTTGAGCATTTTTATTAAAAGAAAGAATATGTAAAAATGCTTTTTATTAGTACTTTTTAAAAATATTTGCACACGCAAATATACAGACGTATTATATATATATACATACACACACACACACACATATATATAGTGTAATTTGATAGAGACTCAAACTACCGTTAGAGTCGCTGAACATTTTCACCCAATCAGGATGACCTGTCCTATTCAGCCCGAACCATATTTTCCAGCAGCACTAAAAATTGAAGAAAGCCCGCGAATCTCTCTCTCTTCGTCAGAAATCCCTAACGGGAACGGACGTCTTAACGTCTGTCTCTGAATAGAGTAGCAGCATCATAGACTATGAGGAAAGCCATCTAGTTTATGGATCCCTTCGATCTATTCTTTTAGACCAAGGGATTCTAGTTAAAAACAAATTAGATGATACACTCTAACAACTTCCTACCTTCTTTCCTTACTACGAGGCTCGCAGCATACCAGCGTAAAACCCTTTACTTCATGCCGCCATTAAACCTTCCTTTAAAACCTAACGACGTCTTCATTCTTCTCCACTACCTTTATTTTCCATCAACATTTAGCGAGGGAATAACAACCAACGAAATACCAACGCAACCAAAGTAATACCAACAAAACCAACTTAAACCCTAAACCTAAAAACCCAATAATAATCATCATCATCATGTCGTGCCGCCTGCACGGATATCCCTGACCCTCTCTCGCCACTTCTCCCTATTATTCATTGCCTCTGGCAGGTCTTCAGGGTTACATCCTGTGTCCTCACATAGCTGCTGTATGTAAGTTCGAGCTGGTCGTCCTGCTTTTGCTTGGCCATGGCCAAGCAATAATAATAATAATAATAATGTTATCCCCATCGCTACAAATCACCGGAAAAAGACGTAAAAAGTTCGAAACTCGTGTAGAGCAAAGTATATGAACTAATGAGCTAAATACCAAATCTTGAATCATTTGCTGACCAATTCATTGTAAAATATTTACTTTTCTCTCGTTGGACCAACAACAATATATATATATATATATATATATGTATATATATATAGAGAGAGAGACGAGGGTCATTAAATAGATAATGTGAATATTGCCGATGGAGTTGGCAATAGGAAGCGCTGTTTACAGTTTCACCTTTTCAAGCAAATCAATAATGATGGGTGCTTTCAATACCCAAAAGACTGTCAGCATGGCCTTCTTTGCGGGCTGCTGTGCCCGGAACATTTTTTCAATCGGAGAGTGAGTGTGTTTCCTCTTCAAGCATATTTAGCTATATTTAGCCTATTTGTAAACATTTTATGTCTCTGACTTACGTTTCCGTACTCATTTCCCTTTCTTTGGTGAATTTCATGAAGTTTGCACTTCTCAAGCATCAAAGATTTGCTGAGAGACCTTCGTTGAAGCCCAGAGCACGGTTTGATTGGCTGAGGGACCGGCTAAGAGACCGTTTATTTGCCACCATTATTTAAAATGGTGGCAAATAAACGGTCTCTTAGCCGGTCCCTCAGCTTCAAAAAATATTGTGATAAACCATTTCGAAACAATACAGAGTTTACCATTATGGAAAAAAGCTGCATTTTTCAAAAAAATCTACTATATCTATAGCATGACTCTGATCAAACACAACACGCACACACACACACACACACACATATATATATAAGTAGGGCGATCAGAAGGCCCCTTTTTCAATAGCTACTACATCGAGGTGCAGGAGAGAGCGCTACTCTTTTCCCTGGATTTCTCCATTTACCCTTGATCTGTACCTTATAATGCTTAGTGTTAAGGAAGGAAGCATCAAGTATCATTTTTTTAAATCTGTGTTATGATTCGACCAGAGATTGAACCCAGATCTCTCGAATCAGTACCGAACACTAATTAACAAAGATAACAAGACAAATTGAAATATTTCTTTTAAGTAGTATACTTTTTGATTATTCTAATCAACTTTCAACTTCAGTTCATCGTGAAGAGAAAAGGTTTTTGAGGAAGAAACTTTTTTTGAAAAGTTTCATTAAGTTTTCACAGGAGTTGATACGAGGATCATTAAATAAGTTTCCAGAATTTTTTCGTATGGGCACTTTTATTGATAGTACACATATAAAACTCTAGTCCCCTTCGAAGTAATCTCCTCCGGCTACAATCCACTTGTTGTACCGTTCCAATAACTTCTGGAAGGCCTCATCGAAGTCCTCTTGAGTCAGCGTGTCAATGATCTTCGTCACAGCCTCTTTCATCTCATCAATTGTCTCATAACGACAGCATCTGAGCTTAGGGAATAAGCAAAGGTCACAGGGAGCAAGGTCTCGACTATAGGGAGGCCGAGGAACTGTCTTGATTCCCATCTTGCTCAAATAGTGTGTGACAAGGATGGAGTTGTGGACTGGTGCATTGTCTTCGTGGAAATGCCACTGACCCGATTTGAAGAGTACTGGCCTCTTCCGACAGAATCTCTTCCTGAACTCCCTTAAAACCTCAACATAGTAACCCTAACCCTTTGGCCAATCAACTGTGGTGTATTGACTTCCTTACTCCTCCAACACCTCTCATCATCCCACACAGACTCCGTGCCTTACTTGAATCTCTTATACCACTCAAAGACTGATGCTAGATTCATGCAAGATGCTCCCAAAGCAGTCTGAAGCATTCCATACGTTTCTGTGGCAGCATTTTTTCCAAGTTTAAAACAGAATTTTATTGCATATCGATCTTCTAAAGCGTCCTGACGTCCAGATTGCATTTTTTGAAATTCACCATCTGTGACAATCAGGTTTTAGTAGGGTCTATTCCAATTGCTGCTGTAGCTGTTCATTTGAATCTGAAATCATAAACATTGGTCTGTATAGCAATAACATAGTGAATTTTCAAGAGTCTAAGACAATTTTGAATGCCTGTACTAAAAAAGTCTGGAAACTTATTGAAGGCACTACGTATGTCCCAATAAAAGCGATGAAAAATTTGCTGGAGACGTAACGGATTCGTAGGTTGAATAAAAACCAATTTTTGGTTCAGATGGTCTTCGGTTGGTCTTTATATAAGTGATGAAGTCATCTGGCTAACGAGGTTTTCATTTTGTTTGGGAGGTGCACGTTTCAAATTAGCTGTAGCTGATCGCCTGGTTTGTCTATATAGATGTTTGTGACTGACAATATATACACGTTTATAAATGTATACTGTGTGTGTGTGGGAGGACGAGTTGGTGGTGGAATGGTTATTATCGAAGGAAATGGACACGGAAATTTGACTTCAAATCTTAGATGAGGCTGTTTGTATTTCACATAAAGTTAATATCCTTTGGAAATGCATGAATCCAATTATTCTCCCCCTAGCAATGGGTAAATAGTAGGGCAGACTAGACTCTTTAATTTTGGTATGGCAACAGGTTTAGAAGGAAAATTTTGAATTTAAACTCCTGTTAAACTCCGCTTAAAATTGACCTTGTGCCACATTCTGCACGTACGGAAGGATTAGGTAAAATACAAAAACAGGCAACAAAACATGTTCAAAAAGTAACCAGACGGAAACTACTTTTACCAAGAGAGAAATGTAAAATGAATCAAACGTTCATTTTACTCAAAATAATCCGTTTGACACTCAACATCCAGTGAGTTTTCTGGTGTTCGAAGCACCTGTTAACCTCCTTCATTATTTTTTTAAATTTCAAAAGAAATAATAAAGACGTATGGACAATTGAGCATCTTATGTAATAATTTGTAGTGGCCTTCGTGGTGTAACGGTTATCATCGTGAGAAACTGACACGGCGACCCGAGTTCAAATCCTGGGTTAAACTGTTTGCATTTGACATACTGTGAATACCCTTTGGAAAGGTATGAATCCGACTATTCTCCCTCCAGCTGTGGGTAAAATAGTTGGTCAGACTGAGATCTTTAATCTTGGTATGGCAACCAGTCTAAAGGAAGAAAATCTCTGACCCTAACTCTAACCTTGGTCAGTTAAAATCTGCTTGCGTCGCATCTTGCTCGTGCGGAAGGGTTGGTAAACATATATATATATATATAATAATTTGTGTGCAGAAGTTCCCAGCTCTCTTTGAAATCTAAATGCATTGTTGAAATCTGATTTTTCTCTGGAAACTTTTGCATACACTTATTATATATGTACACGGACGTTTTCAATTGTTGATTCAGCAATAGGTTTGGTTTAATTAATGGAATATCAACACCTTCTGAGTTATTTGAAGCCGAAATTTGATTTATTTTTAAATGTTCGACTACAGTCATCGGTGTATATTTTTCCAATATTCCTTTACAGTTTTGAAAAAATATTGCAATGTTTTTAATTTAATTATGATAAGTTTCCAACAATTTAAAATATTTCTATTTAACATGAATAATTCTATTTAAAGATAATTTGTTTGCATATATGTAGTTTCAGGTATTTATTATCTAATACAGATAATTTTTAGCCAGATCTATTAGATTCATCGATAGGATCCCAAAATTTATTAACACCCCTGGTCGAAGTGGACCTGAATTATTAGCAATGAAGAAGTGACGCCACACAGCCCAGGGCTCTAAAATTTAAGCCTGGTCACTAGATGAAGTTTAATGTCATGCTCAAGATACCACCTCCTTGGGGAGGGAGTCTAAGCTCCTTGCTGGGGGACACAGTTGCCTACAGGGCTGGGATTAAATACAGTAGTCAATACTCGGTGTATTAAGGTGTATAAGGGGTGTTTAAAAACAACTCAGACCCCGTATTATGATGAGCCGGCAACTAGCTTTTAGATTAATTTTTTACATCATTTTTATTTCGTACATCTGTGTACTTATAAAATCCCAGAAGTAAATATAACCGTATAGCACTGATTGTACCTTTAACCAGACCAAATTAATGAGACACATATCAGAGAGAGAAAGAGAGAGAGAGAGAGAGAGAGAGTGAGTGTGTTAGAGTAGTATCTCGTGGGTTTATATGCAACTATTCGACATGCAACTGAAGAACGAAAAAATACAAAAAAATTTTTAAAAAATTTGATAACCTATCTTCCTTTTCGGAAAATTCTCTTCTCTTTCTCTCAAACTCAGAGAGACAAACACATCCGATCCGACTAAAAAATGCGTTAGTACATTATCTTCGTATATAAACGCGCACATGCACAAATGCATTATATATATATATATATATATATATATATATATATATATATATATATATATATATATATATATATATATAAGCAAGCCAGTTCTCCCAACAATCAGTTGAGAAGAACAACGTGTTCTGAAAACATTAGATCTATGCCAAAAATAGCAGTACTGGTTAAAAAAAAAAAAGGAAAAAAAAGTGATGATATGAAAAATGGACCCCCGCTACATTCCCATAACTCTGCATTTCCTGTTTAGACACTCTTTATACGGGCAGATGTTAATTAGTTATGGTGAAGGTGGGGGTCATAAACCTTCCTGAGTTATTTAATGCCAATATATTCATTGTAGAAAGACAGTATTGATACTATTTAACCCATGGCTGGAGGGATACGAAGAGTTCATGTTTTTGCTGAAACCCGGGAGACCGGGGTTCAATCCCAAGTCGAGTCATACCAAAGACTCAAAAATGCTACTTGATGCCGCCTTGCTTAACACTCAGCATTATAAGATAAGGATCAAGGGTAAAGTAGAGCAATTCAAGGAAAAGAGTGGCGCCCTCGCCTACACTTCGGTGTAGTAGCTAATGAAAAAGGAGCCTTCCGATCACCCTCGACTATGGTAACCAACTTTACTTACTTATAGACATACACATACATATATATATATATATATATATATAGAGAGAGAGAGAGAGAGAGAGAGAGAGTGAGACATATGCACGCATGTCTTAATACACATATATATATTCACGTACAAGCATACATATATACCTATGTAATCATAAAAACACATACATAGATATATATGTCTATATAAGTAAAGTAAAGTTGGCGACCGAAGTCGATGGCTACCAGAAGGCACCCTCTTCCAATAGCTACTACACTGAGGAGTAGAGGAGAGCGTTACTCCTTTCCCTGAATTGCTCCACTTTACCCTTGATACGTTCCTAATATTGCTGAGTGTTAAGCAAGGAGGTATCAAGTACCATTTTAAAAGTTTTTGGTATGACTCGACCTGGGATTTAACCCCGGTCTCCCAGACCATTGGCAAACACTCTACCCACTAGACCAATGAGAAACACACACACACACACACACACACATATATATATATATATAAAGAGAGAGAAGTCGCCCTCGGCTACAGTCGGCCAACTTACTTATAAATTATATGTCCAAATGTTGACGTAATAGCGACACTTGGGTTCGAACTTGCATACTACGAAGTTGTAGTCCACCTTGTTAGCCACTACACCATGGAGACTTCCCTCAATAACCTTTATGGCTGGATATACTGGTATGCTGGTTCAAAAAAGAGGGGGTGTATAAAAATTACACAGACCTCGTATTAATAACTTGAATATATATCTTAGGTCAATGTCATGCGCACTTACGTACTTAAACAGACGGTCATTATCCCACAAAATGAAAAAAAAAAAAGAAAAAAAAGGAAGGTCTTAAGCTCAAAGCATGCGCAGGTCAAACTCGATATTGTCCTTTAGGCTGTTTCGATTTTATTGCCAGTAAGTGGCGGGAAAAAGGAAACAGTTAAAAATTATTTTCAAATAAAGAAAAAAAAAAAACACGAAAAAAAAAAAACAACAATCAGATGAAATACCATTGAGATTATCTTCGATTTAAATACATACGTGAACGCTAATCCTCCAGGCGTTTGTAAGTTTATCAATGTCTTAAAATGTAAACAATATTATAATAAAGATAAAAAAAACTTTGAAAGAGAATAAGTTGCAATAATTTATTTGCCAAGATTAATGCGTTAATTTTTTTACTTCATCTTCTTTTTCTCGAACATATATCTGTGTGTGTGTGTGTGTATCACTTGCATACACGAAAGGATATTAAACAGAATTTCTGAGATACAAATTGAACTTCACTTATTTATAAGTCAAAGGTTGAGACGAAAATTATTGAGACTGAACAAGAAACCTTCAAAGGGAAAGAAAAAGTAGAAAAGTAAATGGACGTATTTGAAACAAGGGACCAACAAGCAAGGTAACTGAAAAAACTCTCTAGATTAGGAAAAGTACAAACAAAATTCTATTTTTCAATAAATCCAAAGTCTTATTGTGAAATTTGTGTGAAGAAACAGGATTTGTTTGAAGGTATTCCTGGATTATCATTGAAAGAGAGAAGAAGCATTAATATACATATCTTCATTTAAAGTAGACCCCACCATATGTGAATTAATTAAGAATATCTATCTATCTATCTATCTATCTATCTATCTATCTACAAATAAAGACGCACGTGTCTATAAACTAATAGATATATATATGAAAGTAAATATGGATTAAAATCCGACGGTATGAAGGTAGCAGAAAAACATAATACAAACAAGTAAATATATTATGATGTAAAGTCGACGTTAACGTATCGGTTTTAGTAACCATCATCAGAACTTATATATATATATATATACACGTACACAGAGAAATATATATGCACACACACATGTAAATACGTATATATACGTGTATGTAGACAGAGATATCGATGTATACGTGAATAAACATATATGCATGTAAAATACTTATATATATATATATATATATATATATATGCATATTTATATATATGTATTTATATACACATATAAGTGTATATATATTCATAAGTGCATGTAAAAATAAGTATATATACAAAAGTATATATATATATATATATATATATATATCTCATAAGTGTATATGTAAATATATACATATATGCATACATATAGTGATATGTTTGTATATATATATATATATATATATATACACACACACACACACACATATGTATATATATATATATATATATATATATATATATATATATACGTATGCACACACACACAGACACACAAATGCAAATATATATACGTATATATGCAAGCACACATATACAAATATATATATATATATATATATATATATATGCACGTATATTATGTAAACACACACATATATAGGTATATATAAACATATATATACGTGTGTGTATATATCTATATGTATAAATACATAAGTCCATATATATGTATAAATCTAAATATATAAATATATACAGATATATGTATGTATGCAGATACATACTTATTGATACATAAGTGTGTATATATCTATACACACTCATACATATATATACACAAATCTCCATATATAAATAGGCACACACACACACACACACACACACACACACACACACACACACACACACACACACACACACACACATATATATATATATATATTAGTAAATATAAATATACACACATATATGAATACATGAACGTACCTCTCTCTCTCTCTCTCTCTGTCATATATATATATATATATATATATATATATATATATATATATAAATGTATACATGTATATTTGGTTTGGTTTTATGGAATATCAACCTTTGTAGGTTATTTAACGCCAAATCCATTATTAAAGCAATTCAGTTTAACATGACTACACAGTTTAATTCTCAAAAACATTTCTATTTCGAACTGTTAAGTTTATTCAAACAGTTATATATAACAATCCAGTTTAGTGTAAGTAAAGTTTCAATGTCAAAAAAAACTCTTCTATTTCAAATATCTCACTTTAGCATAAGCACGCAGTTTAAGTGGAAGTACAGTTTAATTGTCACAAACATTTCTATTACAAGCAATTCAGTTTAGCATAAGTATGCCGTTAGTTCTATTTAACCCATAGATAGGGCCCTATAAGGTGCTACCACACCAGGCTAGAGTGGACCTGGGAGCGATGGCAATAAAGGGGTACTCTGCATTCCCCAAAGCTCCAGTATTACAGTAGCCCCACCACCAGATTTTTTAGTGTCATACCCAGGACACTCGTTGCGGGAGTCTTACCCCTCTGCAGTCGGTGTATTCTACAAATACATGAATACATAAACATTTTATATATATATATATATATATATATAAAGGAATTCCTTAACTATCTAGATCCCGATACTAGGAAAATAACAAGGAGTCTTGGGAAAAAAATTAATATTAATAAACAGTCTTCCACAATTTTCAATAAAACTTATTTGAATATATATATATATATATATATATATATATATATATATACGTGCATATATTTATCCATGGATGTATACCTAAGTAAATATGCGTGTACACGTTTATATATACACATAGATATATACGTATATATAAATTCACACTTGTGCATATACGTATATATATACATGTATACCAATATAACACTAAAACAAAATTCATAATTAATAAAGATTTAAGCTGCAACTCAAAAAACATTGTCCACAAAATCGAAAGTAATACATGAAAAGAAGTATTTATAAGATCGACACAACTTCTCAATACCAGGATATCACTCCACAAAAGAAACATTAAAATACCAGAAATAGAAAATGAAATGTTTATAATCACCCTCAAGTATGTAGCAACAGAAAATTCAAAGCATCAATGTATCGACTAAACATTACTTCAAATAAAAGGAAAAAAAAAGTATCATGTAAAGAAAAAAAGGTGTTATGTACATTATTTACATTTTTCAGACTATTGTCCTCATCTTTATCGCCATGTTCATCACAACGTTTCGGCCATTATACGTTCCGGCCTTCTTCAGGTGGTTGGAATGTCGAACTTAACCCTTTGTTTCGCTTACCGGGGTAGACTGTTCAAGTTCCACCCGCCATGTTTAATGGATGTCAGTTATCCATTATCTCCTGTTAATTTCCCCTCTGAAAGTTCTCCACTGCCTTCACCGAGTATTGAACTCACACTCATAATGTAAATAATGAAAAAAAAGACATATAGAAAAATCAAGCCCACACTGAATAAAACATGAAAAATATACACACGTATATAGAAATATACACACACACACACACACACACATATATATATATATATATATATATATATATATATATATATATATATACTATATATATATATATATATACACATATATATGCATGTATACATAATCAAATATTTGTACACATACACATATATACATGCAAATATATATAAGCCCACATATGTATGCATACGTATATATATAGAGAGAGAGGGATATATATATATATATATATGTGTGTGTGTGGATGCATATATATAAATATGGAGATATGTAAACATAAATATATCGATACGTTTGTTTATTTGTTTGGGTTTTATGGCATATCAATCTTTGTAGGTTATTTAATGCCAAATCTATTTTTATAATAATAAACAGTTTTATCTTAAACAAATCAGTTTAGTATTGATACATGGTTTAATTGTCAAAAAAAATTCTATTTCAAACAATTCAGTTTAGTATAAGAATAGTTTTTGCTTACAAAGTTAATGTCAAACAGTTCTATTTCAAACAATTCAGTTTAGCATAGGTACACAGTTTAAATGTCAAAACAGTCCTATCTCAAGCTATTCCGTTCACAGTTTAGTTTTATATGACCCATAGATAGGACCCTATCAGGTGTTACCACTCTGGGTCAGAGTGGACCAGGAAGCGATGGCAATGACGGAGTACTCCGCATTCCCCAAAGCTCCTGCAATACAGGAACTTCATCATAAGATTATTTGTTGTCATAACTAAGGACACTCGTAGCAGGGGGTTCTTACCCTTCTGCAGAAAAGCAATCGATGTATTCTACAGCCCCAGCCGACTGGGCAAGACAAAGTTAAATGTAAAAACAGTTTAATTTTAAATAATTCAATTTCTAAGTATGTAGTTTAAATGTCAAAACAGTCCCATCTCAGTCTACACAATTTAGTTCTATTTAACCCACATATAGGACCCTTACCAGGTACTACCACTCTGGGCCAGAGTGGACCTGGGAGTGATGGCAATGAAGAGGTGCCACACATTACCCAAAGTTCCAGCATTGCTGGAACCTCACCATCAGATTATTTAATGTCATATCTAGGACACTCGTTGGGGGTGAGGGGCTTACCCCTCTGCAGAGAAGCAATCAGTGTACTCTACAATCCCGTTGCTCAGTCGGCTGGGGCTGTAGACTACACCGACTGCACCTCTGCAGAGGGGTAAGACCCCCCCAACGAGTGTCCTAGATATAACACTAAAAAATCTGATGGTGAGGCTCCAGCAATGCTAGAGCTTTGGGGAATGTGGAGTACCCCTTTATTGCCATCGCTCCCAGGTCCACTCTGACCCGGAGTGGTAGTACCTGATAAGGGTCCTATCTAGGGATTGAATAGAACTAAACCGTGCTTCCTTCACTATACTGATTTTTGCGTTTAAACTGCATACTTATGCTAAACTGAATTGATTGAAATTGAACTGTTTTTGACACTGAAACTAAACTTACACGAAACTGAGTTGTTATATATAACTGCTTGAATAGTTTGAAATGGAAATGTTTTTGACAATTAAACTGTGTACTTATGCTAAACTGAAGTGTTTTAAATAGAACTGATTATTTACATAAAAATGGATTTGGCATTAAATAATCTACAAAGGTTGATATGCCATAAAATCCAACAAATCAAACCAAACATCTACAGCCCCAACCAAATGGGTTAATAGATACGTTTACATAAATACATATATGCATATATATAAATTACATATATCCATGAATATACATACATATACAAACATATATAAATATCAATATATCTATCTATCTATCTATCTATCTATATATATATATATATATATGCATATTTTGGCAGCATTTCTTCGTTAATACAATTTCATTGAATATAATAGATATTTTCTGTCTACATATTTTCATCTGGATCCGTTCGTATTGCCGTATTGCTTTTATCGTATTCGGCAGGAATTGATATATGTATTGTCCAAATTTATATGTATCCCTAGTACTTTCTTTCCGACTTTGGGCCATCATCAGGGTAGGATCTATTTCAAAAGTGATGTAACTTTTGTTTTTGCATATTACTACTATGTAAGAGCGTCTTTACCGTTGAACAGTATAGTGTTTGCTTTTAAATGGGTTTCTATAAATAGTGTCAGTAGCTAAAGACATTTAAGCACATTAGTACTGGTTTGAAAATTAATTCTGTAAAGTGTCAGTTGCATATTTCTCGAAGCACTACATATTAGAAACATGCAACCGACACTTAACAGAATTAATTTTCAAACCACACACACACACATATATATATATATAAGCCCAGAAGTATGGAAGACAAGGAAATTCGTCCACATATCGCTCCGATACTGCAACGTCGTATATAACCAGAACATAGCAGACAGATTTCAAAGGCTGCATCCCCTTTTCCCAAGAAGGGTGACCTCGGAATAGCCAAGAACAACCGAGTTATAATAACCATTACATCCAGAGCAGCCAAGATCTACAACGCTCAAATATGCAACAGCATAGAACCTAAAATTGAGAATATACCAAGGAAGAACCAAAATGGCTTTCAGACATCACAAATTTTGACTATCCGTCAAATTTTAGAAGGTGCTCGTGCAAAAAACCTCGAGGCAACACTATTATTTGAAGACTTCTCCGAGGCATTTGACTCCATACCTAGAAGCAAGAGAGAGCAAATAAACTGTTGCAGCCATTATGATACTATTTAAAAACACAACAGTAAAAGTTTCATCACCGGATGAAGACACAGACTACTTTGACATTGTAGCAGGTATGATGCAAGGAGATACTTTAACCTCATACTTGTTTATTATCCGCCAAGACTACGCGCTTCGAATGTCTATAGATTTAATAAAAGAAAACGGCTTTACGCTAACAAAGGAAAGAAGCAGAAGATACACAGCTCAAACTATTATGGACGGGAACTACGCTGATGACATAGCGCTCCTGGCAAATATGCCCGCCCAAGCCGAGTCCCTGCTACATACAGGGTGGAACGATAAAATTGTCGTCCTAAAGAAAACAACACTACTGCTTTATTTTTAAACTTTTATTGAAAAAATCAATTCAGCTAACTTGAGTATGTAGTAGAGCTGACATCTAATCAACCTCAATAACCGCCTCGATACGGATCCGGATCTGGGAGCATGCCTTTTCCACAAGCGCCGGCAGGAGCTAGACGAATACTTGGCGGATGGCGGCGATCAGGCTGGCTTTGGTGTTGTGGGAGGTCATGTTGGTGATGTTCTCGACGTATGACCAAACGAAGTAGTCCAGCGGGTTCAGGTCAGGGGAGGAGGGGAGCCAGTGAGAGAAGGGTACAAAGTCGTAGCATTCCTTCTGAAGCCAAGCCTGGGTCTCTTTGGACTTGTGGGCCGGCGCCGAGTCCTGCTGCCACATCTAGAGGTCTGCCACCGGCCACCTGATTGCACCAGGGGATCACCACACTCTTCAGCACATCCAGGTACACTTTGGTGTTGACTTTCAAAGCGACTTCGAAGATGTGAGGTGGCATGATGTGGCCCTCACTTGAAACCACATCAAAGACCATAACCGTAGCCAGATTTGCATTTTGAGGGTGCTGGCAATGGTCCTGTTGTCATAGAGGGCATGAGTTGTACAGCGGCACATCTCCGATCTCGCTCGTTGAACATTGTATCACTTTCAGACATGATAGAAGGCTCCTATCGCTCTTGGGATTTGTACACAACTGGCCAACTAGTAGATGGTCTGCAACAAAAAAAGAAAACCGGTTTTCATTAAACTGAAATGGAATCATGTCGTCTTTTCTAGGGCGACAATTTTATCATTCCACCCTGTAGTCTGGAACGGACACAAGTTGAATAAGCCTCTATGTGAACGCAGACAAAACAGAATACATGTGCTGTAATCAAAGAGATGACATCTCCACACTAACTGGTGGTTATCGAAAACTCGTGGAAAAGTTCACCTATCTCGGAAGCAGCGTCTCATCAACCGAAAATGACATCAATATGCGACTAGCAAAGGCATGAAAAGCTATCGATAGGTTATCGGACACGTGGAAGTCAGAATTGTCCTATAAAATAAAAAGGCAGTTTTTTCCAAGCATCGGTCGTATCAATACTGCTATATGGATGCACTATGTGGACGCTGACTAAGCTTATGGAGAAAAAGCTCAACAGCAATTACATAAGAATGCTGCGAGCTGTACTGAACAAGTCCTGAAGGCAACACCCCACCAAACAGCTGCAGTATGGTCACCTGCCACCCATCATGAAAACCATCCAAATTAGACGGGCCAGACATGCGGAACACTGTAAGTAAGGAGGAACTCATTAGCGATATACTTCTGTAGACACCTTCACATGGACGAGCAAAGGTTGAACGACCAGCTCGAACCTACCTACAGCAGCTCTATGCCGATACGGGATGTAGCTTGGAGGACTTGTCGGGAGCGATGGATGATAGAAACGAATGGTCTGGGAAATCTGTGATAGCAGCACATGATAATAATTTATAAATGCATATATATATATATATACACACATAAATATCCACACCTACACACACATAAGTATCCTCACACACATATTTATGTACACATTTATATATATATATATATATATATATACCTGGACAAAAATATAAGACCACTCTGAAAAAGAAGAAAAAGATATTGTTTACAATTTCTAAATTATGAAAATCAGATATATGAAAGATTAGGCATAAAGACAATTAAATTTAGAATATGAAGAAACTTCAATTCATTTTTCGTATGTATATGAGCATTTATGCTTAATTTTAAAATTTTGTTTTGACATAAACTTAAGTCCAAGGAGCAGAACTATAGAATATAAAGGCAAACTTTTTATTTAATATTTTATATATACGCCGTTTGCTTTGATAACCTAAAAAATTCGGCTAGGCATACTAGTTTTTGAGGTTGAGCCGCAGGTATTTTTCCCCATGCGTCTAAGATTGCATTTTTGAGTTCAGAAATTGCTGAGTACTGTCGACCTCCTTCATAAACTTTTGCAGCAATCAATCCCCACAAATCTTTCTATAGGATTGAGGTATGGAGAGCACGCTGGGTGGTCAATAAGTCTAATTTTTTGTTCAAGCAAGTACTTCTTTGTTATTGATGCATTGTGGATAGCAGCAATACTTTGCTGAAAAATCCTTTCTTCTCCACATAAACGACGCACTTCTTGTGTGAGAGATAAATCATTAAGCATCTTAACATAATCTACTACCTTTTGTCGACCACTGACAAATTGTACTTAAGGTTTTCCTGAAGATGAGAAGGCCCCCAAGATCATAAAATGTAAAAAAATATTTTTTTCTTCATTTTAAAAGGTGGTCTTGCATTTTCATCCAGGGTGTATATATAAGTATGTATACATATTTATATATATAATCAATTATGCATACATATGTCTATCTATATATCTAGACATAAATATATATATATATATATACATAAATATGCATATCCACATTTATAAAATACACATGCATACACACATACATGTATATGCATATATATTCACATAAATATGCATATATATATATATATATATAACAATACATACGAGGATCATTAAATACGTTTCCAGACTTTTTTCGTGTGGCCACTTTTATTGAGAATACACATATGAAACTCTAGTCCCCTTCGAAGTAATCTACTTCGGCTGCAATGCACTTGTACCGTTCCAACAATTTCTGGAAGGCCCAATGGAAGTCCTCTTGTGTCAGCGTGTCAATGACCTTCGTCACAGCCTCTTTCATCTCCTCAATTGTCTCATAACGACAGCCTGTGAGCTTAGGGAATAAGCAAAGGTCACAGGGAGCAAGGTCTCGACTATAGAGAGGATGAGGAACTGTCTTGATGCCCTTCTTACTCAAATAAACTGTGACAAGGATGGAGTTGTGGACTGGTACATTGTCCTGGTGGAAATGCCACTAACCCGATTTGAAGAGTGCTGGCCTCTTCCCAAGGAATCTCTTGCTGAACTCCCTTAAAACCTCAACATAGTAACCCTAACCCTAACCCTAACCCTTTGGCCAATTAATTCTGATCTATTGACTTCCTTACTCCTTCCGCACCTCTCATCACCCCTCACAGACTCCCTGCC
>CAUZXS010003503.1:90000-147500 GCA_963585895.1 Sepioteuthis lessoniana
ATCAACTGAGACAGACTTCAACACACGACTAGCAAAAGCATGAACAGCTATCGATAGGATATCGTTGATATGGTTCACATGACCGATAAAATAAAAGTTTTTTTTTTCCAAGCAACGGTTGTGTCGATACTGCTTGACGGCAACTACACAAGAATGCTGCGAGCAGTATTACACAAGTCCTGGAGGCAGCAACCCACAAAGCAGCAGCTGTACGGTCACCTACCACCAATCACTAAAACTATCCAATTTAGACGAACCAGACATGCAGGACACTGCTGGAGAAGTAGGAACGAATTCATAAGTGACGTACTCCTGTGGACCCCTTCACATGGACGAGCAAAGGTAGGACGACTAGCTAGAGCCTTTATACAACAGCTCTGTGCCGATATTGGATATAGCCTTGAAGATCTACCGGGAGCGTTGGACGATAGAGAAGGGTGGCGGGAAAGGGTCAGGGAGATCTGAGCTGGCGGCGCGACATGATGATATTTTTCATCAACCAATGAGCAATTGATAAGTGATCCACATTAAATACCGGCCTGTCTCTTGACAATAAACTAATTTTGTAATAATACTTAATCTATAGCTCCTCATCGTATATGTATATCTAACAATCGATCTCTTTTTTTCTCTTACTTCGTACATTTCTCCATCTGTTTAAATGAATATAGTAATTTACTAAGCTTTTTTTTTTCTTAGATGTGGCACAAGTGTTACATAGGGCCACGTCCAAAAATAGATGACCAAGATACGTGAAATATACATAATATACGGAAAACGTTCACAAATGTTCACTAGCATAGGAATCCGAAAAACACGAAATTGGTTCAGGTACGAAACCTTTTATTATCTTTTTGAGTTTAAGGTTTTTCGACATGAGGAGAGACAGAGAGAGAGAGAGAGACACAATTTCTTTCTATGTTGACTTTTCCATCTAACCCCACCACGTGTGGCACCCTCGCCGCAAACTACTGGTCTGGCCTCGGCAAGCTCCGAAAATCGACTTGCTTCGTCCAAGCCCAAATCTCAACTTTCTCGTTCGGAATTTAAATCTCAACTCACTGTTTTTTTTTTTTTCAAATTCCAAAATCCTCAGCGCTTCCAGGCATGACGTCATTCACGTCCCCGGTCCCGTTTCCTATCTGGGGTTTTTCCTGTGACATCTGTGATTGTCACATCCGCCCCGCGCGTGCGTGATCACCTGCACCCAATGTGTGCACCTAACTAACCCATGCACTAAGCCGAAAGGTTCTCAGCCTAACTAAACCGAAAGGCAAGATATATAAAACGAAAAATGATAATATAAAAAAAAATCCCTCCACAATTATACTACACAAGGCCATATGAATGGGGCACCCAATGAGATTTGAACTCACTCGTGTAGGTTTACTAGTCTAGCTTGCTAACCCTTACACCACCAATGGTGCCCCTGTTTATATGAATATAAGTACATTTTCTTTTTTAGAGAAATTTAGCCTATAAAACCATAAAATGTGCCTTGTTATCCCAATTGCAATAAAATTTGGTTCTTTTTCGTTTGGTTTTTACATTATTCCGAAATTTGTTTTATTCAAAAATGTTTGATTACAATCCTAGATATTTATATTTTTGTGGTTCCATTTAAAAACAAACAAACAAACAAAACACTTTTTCCCTATAAACTGAGCAGTTATATAGTATCAAATAATTCATATCTAACACAACTATTTTATATAATTGTATGGTTTCAATAATTGATTGTGTTTTACAGCATATCAACCCTTGTAGGTTATTTAATGCCAAATCCTATTCGTACATATTAAATATGATTTGTAAACCAATAGTTTGTAGGTAACAATTTTTTTACAGCATATCAATCCATGTAGGTTATTTAATGCCAAATCCTATTCAAATTAAATATGATTTGTAAACCAATAGTTTGTTGGTAACAATTTTTTAAATGAGACAGCTCATTTGTTTGTACACAGTTAACTGTGTACAAACAAATGAGCTGTCTCATTTAAAAAATTGTTTCTACTTCAGTAAATGGTTTAAACAGTACTATTTGATCCACAAATAGGACCCTAACAAGTACTACCACTCTAGGTTAGAGTGGACCTGGGAGTAATGACTATCAAGATGTACTCCCATGCTCTGAGACTGGAACCACTCTATTAGATGCAGTTTAGTGTTAAATTCAGGACACTCGCTGCGGGGAAGGGGTTTCTTCTGTAGAGATACGGTCGGCTCATTCTACGGTCCCCCGCCTACTGGACTGTATATGGTTTTTAAGTATTCTTTGTTGATACCAATAATTTGCATACAATTCTATGGTTTTGCGTATTAAACAATTAGATAGTTTCAAATAACTCACCATAATCCTTTGTAAAACAATATTTACATACAATCACACTTGGTAGGAAGCAGTGTCTCATCAACCGAAAAAGACATGGACAGCTATCGATAAACTATCCATCATATAGAAGTCAGATCTGACCGATAAAATGAAACGCAGTTTCTTCCAAACAGCGGTCGTATCGATACTGCTATATGGATGCATTATATGGACGCTAACAAAACGGCTGGAGAAAAAGCTAGATGGCAATTACACAAGAATGCTGCGAGCAATATTGAACAAGTCCTGGAGGCAACACGCCACAAAGCACCAACTATACGGCCACATAACTCCCATCACGAAAACTATACAAGTTAGACGAACCAGACATGCAGGACACTGCGGGAGAAGCAGGGACGAGCTCATAAGTGATCTATGGACCCCCACATATGGCCGAGCAAAAGCAGGACGGCCAGCTCGAACATACATCCAGCAGCTCTGTGAGGATACGGGGAGTAGCCCTGAAGACCTGCCAGAGGCGATGAACGATAGGGAGAAGTGGCGAGAGAGGGTCAGGGATATTCGTGCTGGCGGCACGACATGATGAGGATGATGATGACAATTTGCTATCTACGAATGCCCATTAGCATAATGGGTAGAATGTCTGGGAGATTGGGGTTCAATCCCAAGTCGAGTCATACCAAAGACTCAAAAAATGGTAATTGATGCCTCCTTACATAACACTGACTGATAAGATACGTATCAAGGGTAAGTGGAGCAATACACGGAGAGGAGTAGCTCATTACCCGACACCTCGGTGTAGTAGCTATTGAAAAGGGAGCCTTTGGGTCAGCTTCGACTGTGGTTGGCCAACTTATCTACGTGGCATGCTTGTAGTCTAGCGTTGAAAAAAAAACAGAAAAGGGGTTCATATTATCGAACTAATCTTTTTTTTTTTTTTTTTTTTTTGTAAAAGGAATTTTTTTTTCTTTTAAATTGAGTGAAAATTCCTGATAGAAATCCATCTCTCAATTACGTGTCAGGATACAGATTTATTGATTCAGCATCGTATCTGTTCATATTTGTCAGTCGATCTCTCTTTATTGGACCTATTTTTGTTCCTTGTTAACTATTTTAGTTCACTCCCAAATTTTCTTGTTTTTTTTACCTCGACCTTCTTTTCCCTACCTTCTGATTGTCGCTTCTTTGCTATTTTGTTTTTCCTCGACACATCACGTGACAAAGATTTATGCCTCAGTAGAAGTAACAATAAACACACACACACACACACACACACACACACACACACACACACACACACACACACACACACAGTCTTAATCAAACGCCAAGCCTCACATCATTCCCGCATCTAAAAATAAAATAAAAACAGCGCGCATGCGCACACCACACACACGTTTCTATTTATGAAAGCTGGTCCATACAAGCAGTTCGAAATGCAGATATTTATTATTCCTTTGTGCATCTACTTAAACAACTAAATCTCCACGTACTGTCGGGTGTAGCCAAGATGGTAGAGCACTGGACGGGTTGCACAAATCTCTACTTCAACTTATTAGGAAAACTAAAGACCAATATATTCCAGAGAAAGGAATATTCACTTTTATAACCGAACTTCACGGGGATAGGATTGGATACTTAACTTAAACCAGAATCTGTATTGTAATAGGTAATGGTAAATGGTAGATATAATACATATATAATCTACTTTAAGTATGGCGTGGACACGGATAAATAGCACCGAATTGTTTAGCGTGTATCTTCATACTCATTACTAGACGGTTATGTAATAGCTGATATCACTGGTAGAATTTATGAAACCAATAGTGTATCCGATGGCATATAAAACTCACTTCCTACATCAAAAATGGCTGAAAATATTATCCGGGTCTTATATACAAAGTAGAGACTTTTAGTTGGTTAATGAGTGTCGGATATAATTATTTACTTGGTTTAGATGTGGCACAGGGCCAGAAGGTGCGCCCAGTGAGAATCTGACTTACTAAGAACGGTCTGCTAATCTAGCTTTCAATGAATAAGGTGCGATTGGGTAGAGTACTAGTTCTTGTATCTCGACTTACTTTATATGTGGTGGTGAGGGGAGTAGTCGTTAGTCTCGTGAGACCCCATACATCTGAGCTTGGATCCAGACGCAGGTATAGGCAAGGTTCTATGGAAGGCCGACAAATCTCCTTTCCAGTCCATCGTCGTTGCCCAAGAGAAGAGTAAGAAGCAATACGACTTGACACTAATCATATGTCTTCTAGACTAGCTGGCCACCAAGGCTACAGAGTCCACAGCTATAACATCATACTCACCATAGTTCTATTCTTTCACTAATGTTAGTACTAATTCCTAACCCTTAACAATACCTTTGTACTGGTTGGTTATGTGACTTGTGAACTGTTGTTGGATTCTAAAATGCCGAAATCTGTTTTTTTTGGGGTGGGGTGTAAGCACATAGTTTCAGATGAGTCCTCTTTTATAATCATTTCTTTGTATGGTTATATGGTATCAAATAACTAGATGGTAAGTAAAGTTGGCGACCGGAGTCCAGGGTGACCAGAAGGCTTCCTTTTTGATAGCTACTACACCGAGGTGTAAGGGAAGGTGCTACTCTTTTCCCAGGATTGACCCACTTTATCCTTGATCTGTACCTTATAATGCTGAGTGTTAAGCAAGGAGACATCAAGTACCATTTTTTGAGTCTTTGGTATGACTCGACCTGGGGTTGAACCCCAGTCTCCCGGACCATTGGCAAACACTCTAACCATCATGCCAAAGGGCGAACCATTACACCACCCGAGATTCCCGTTTCATGGTTTCAAGTAGTAATTTATCAAGCTCTTTGCTTAGATGTGGCACAAGGCCGTATGAATGGGGCACCCGACGAGAACTGAACTAACTCATGAAGGTTTGCTAGTCTAGCTTGCAAACCATTACACAACCCGAGACGCCCGTTTCATAGTTTCAAGTATTTCAATTAATTATATAGTTTTAAAGAACTACTACAACTACTAATAATGATACTACTAATAAAACTAATTATACCAATCTTTAGTAAACAAGTACAGCTTTAAAGAACTATTCTTGAGAGAAATAATTTGTCCACTGTTATATGACTTCACGTATTCCAACCGAATATAATTTTTGAGCAGATCAATTTGACCCAAAGATAGGACCCTAACAAGTACTGCCACTCCGGAGTCAAAGTGGACCTGGGAGTAATGGCAATAAAGGTGTATTCCACTCTCACCAGAGTTAGAATTTCTGCACTAGATACAGTTTGATGACATACCAAGAGCACCCTTTTCTCGGGTGGAGTCTACCCCCCCCCAAGAGATACACTTGACATATTCTTGTCCCTATTGACAAAGCAGCCTTTTTTGTCGTTGTCATGATTGTTTTCTATTTGATGCTTTTCGATCTAAACAAATGGAATATTTAAATTAGCAATCATTTCACAGCATCAATAGGTTTTCAAGTTTCACTGCTATTAATAATTCTATTTAATAAGGATTTGTTTGCACATAGTTATATGATTTCATGTATTCTTATCTAAAACTAATAACTTTCAAACGGATCTATTTGATCCACTGAATGGACCCTAACAGGTACTATTAGAACCGGGTTCTGGCCATGGTGCTGGCGTACTGGCCATGGATCTGTGGGTAGCATGCGTCAGATCCTTTGCATTGGTTGTCAGATGTTAGATGAAGTGACTTTAATTGTTGAATGATGTAAAGAATAACTCAAAGAAGCTTTATTGGATAATTAGAAGAATGGTGACCGAGAGGATAGATTGATAATCGAAGTTATAAAATTCAGTGGGAAGATCGGTTGAAAGAGTTGAACCCAAATTTGGTTTTAAAGTCTGGTGGAATTCAAGAACAAAGGGTTTAATAATTCAAGGAAAATTTGTTTCAAATTGGGTTATAGTGTGTTTTTAAAAACGGACATTGACGAAAATTTAACCCAGGAACTTTGTCAGATTTTTCAATCGACTAGTTGGTGGGGGGGTGACGTTCGGACCATTGGCAACGTTGTAACTATAAACTCAATATGAAAAGAAAATTGTTGGTTGATCTCCTACTTGCTTCCTATTGGAATCCTTGTTTACAAAGTAGAAGGTTGGAATGAATTGCTTTTAGAATCGTTACTTACAAGCAGCGTCCGTCCGTCCGTCCTTCCTTCCTTCCTTCCAAAAGTAACTTCAACTTGAGTAACCGCCGAGTTAACAACTCGCGGAAAAAAAAAAAAAGAAGTCAACCCAAAAGGGCTTGAAAGGCTTTTCATTTATTCTTTTTCACATTATCTCATGCAAATAGATTCTCACCCAATCAAATGTGATCTACCTACAATAAAAAGTGGTATCGAAGAGAAATTAAATTCAGCTTCTTGGTATGACGACTGCCACACAAGGGCATAGATTCTATTACCTTCCCCTACCTCACATCGAGCATCCATCCGGGTAAGTATAGAATTACGACACCTTTTAACTTTCCGTGACTAATACATGAAATTATGATTCCGAGAGAAAATTGCAATGAAGTTCATTAACCTTTGTAATGACAGGGCGACGAAAAAGTGTATATAATATCGATTATGGGAACGAAGAATCGTAAAAGTTTTGGTGAACGGGTCAGATTTTGGACAGCTTACCAAAACCTTTCTTGCTCATTTTCATCGGAAAATTAAGATCTAAAAAAAAAAAAAAAGGTCGATTTCGGATTACCCTCAACGCGCTTCCAACCTGGACTCCTCTATAGACATGCATTGACTATAGGAAATAAAGGGATTGTTGATGGATGTATGCCTTTGCTGAGGGCATTATCGAGAAGGGAAAGGCAAACAGGCTTTTTAGGATTTTATCTCAAGTCACCAATTTCATTTCTAACAACGATAACCGTAATGCTCACCTGACCGAAAAGTAAGGAAAGGCGACTGACTAAACGGAAGCTTTTTAAAAAGATTTTTAACATAGATAATTTGATTATAGACATTTTTGTCTGGTTCTACTGAAAAGACGTGTAACATATTTGATGGCATATCAAATATTGTCGGTTATTTAATGCCAAATCCTGTTTTTATGTATATATTAAATATATGATCTGTGAACATATTTTGTAGATACATACAGATAAAAAAATCTAACAATTCTATTTTAGCATCAGTCAACAAAGTTAAATGGTTCCAAGTATTGCTATGTATCACTAACAATTCAATTAAACATCAGTCATTTGTTCGCACACAATTAAATGATCAAATAGTTCTATTTTAACAATTCCATTTTGAATGTCATTTGTTTGCACTCAGTTTAAATGATAACCAGTTCTATTTGACTGATAGATAGGACCCTATTAGGGGCTATCATCCCGGGCCAGAGAGGACATAGGAGTGATTGTAATGAAGGGGCAACTTCGTATTCACCAAAGTTCTAGGGCCGGAGTTTCATTATCAGATTGTTTAATGTCATATCAAGGACAATCTTTAGAGGGAAGGTCTTATCACCCCCCCCCCATGCAGAGATGTGGTTAGTGTATTCTACAGCCCTAGACGACTGGGTAAATTTATAAAATCTTAAGGAAAATCCGATTGGGAGTCGACAGAAAACGTGGATAAAATCGAGACAATAGAGGTTTTTTTGAATTTCATATGCCATAATTATCAGTGAAGAGAAATTATCCGTGGTGCAGTGGCTAATCATTTGCACGTTGTTAAGAAGAAAAAAAGAAAAATCATCATCATCATGGAGGTGCCCGTGGTGTAATGGTTATCGTCGTAGGAAATGGACACGGCGATACGAGTTCAAATCCTGGACGAGTCCGACTGTATTTCACATAGCACTAATACCCTTGGGAAAGGTATGAATCCAATTATTCTCCCTCCAGCTATGGGTAAATAGTAGGGCAGACTAGGTTCTTCAGCCTTGGTAAGGCAATTAGTCTAGAAGAAGGAAAACTCTGAATTCAAACCTGTTAAACTTCGCTTAAAAATTGACCCAGTGTCACATCCTGCCCGAGCGGAAGGGTTGGTAAATATGATCATCATTCTTCTTTTTCTCCTTCTTCTTCACTCATTAGGACTTTTTACATCAGCATTAGCCGATGGTTTTTCACTGGAGTCTGAGTGACAGCAAGTCTCCTCAAATCTCCAGGACTCTTCTCAGTATTCTGGCTGTTCTCAATAATGTAGTATTTTGGATGGTCTCCACTTGTCCGCCAACTTCCAAGTCCTCTAGTACCTTTAGTAATCCTTTAGTAACTGTTCCAAACGCACCAATAACAATTGGTATAACTGTCACCTGCATGTTCCACAGTTTTTTCAATTCCCTAGCAAGGTCGAGGTACTTATCCTTCTTTTCACATTTTTCAGTTTTATTCTGTAGTCAGCCGGGACAGCAAAGTCGACTATTTTGCAAGTTCTCTTTTTTTTTTCTTTTTTTTTTTTTTGTTGATTATCATTAAGTCTGCTCTTCCGACCGGGATTAGGTGATCCGTTTGTATGTTAAAGTTCCATAGGAGTTTATGCATGTCATTTTCTAGGACAGGTGCTGGGTTGTGCATATACCATTTGTTAGTATGGTCGAATTTAAATTTCTTACACATTTCCCTGTGAATCACCTTGCCGACCCAGTCGTATCTCGCCCTATACTCCCTCTGTGCTAATTTGCTGCATTCGCGTATTATATGATTGATGGTTTCATCTCTGTCACCACATAGCCTGCATTTGCTATTTTGAGTCTTATCTATCATTATTATTATTATTATTATTATTATAATCATCGTCGTCGTTAGTAAACAATTTTAACTTCGATACAAATAATTTGCACTTACATGGTATCAAGTATTCCTTTCTAATACAAATAATTTTCAAATAGATCTATTTAACCCATGGAACCTTAACAGGCACTTTCACTCAGGGTTAGAATAGACCTGAGAGTAATGAAGGCACACTCTACAATCTTCAGAAGTGGATCCTCACCATCAAATGCAGTTTAGTGAGCAAGGAGAAAGAAGAATAGCGTACGGTTTAGGTTCTATATAATCACAACAATAAACATTATGATAATATATCGTAGGATAACTATCATGAATCAAGGAAAAAAGTATTTCAGATTTGTCAGAAGTCGTTAAACCAACCATAGAGTGGATAGGTTTTACGACCAGAAAAATGGAACCACTAAGTCTATTCTCAGTTTTTACAATCGAAGCATAAGACGTCCTCTTCCCACGGAATATTCCATAATTTCCAATTTTCCTTCATTGTTGCTATCACTAAGAATCTACAAGGACAAAAATCGCCAAAAAACAATTTTGATTTGGTTTTTATGGCATATCAACCATTGTTGTTTATTTAATACCAAATCCTGTTTATACATTTTTGTATTAAATATTTATGAACACATTTTGTTGATGACATTTTTAAACGAGTAAAATGGTTTCAAGTATTGTTATATCAGAGTTACAATTTTAAATCATTCATTTGTTTGCACACATAGTTTGTATGATTTAACCCTTATCAGGTGCACCCACTCAGGTTTAGAGTGGACCTGGGAGCAATGGCCATAAACGGGTACTCCAAATTCCCCAAATCTCTAAGACATGGTGATTGGAAACCAATCTAGAAGAAGGAAAACTGAATTCGAACTATCGAGAAAGCAATGAAGAAATCACACCACCATCTTCCTCAAGAAGAGAACTGGTAATATGCAGTTTACTGATAAAGGAAGTCGTGAAGGGCCATGATCGTCAAAGTAATGGAAAGAAGTAGATACTTTCAATGCTATTGTTGACGTAAAAATTTCGGAGTAATATTTAATAATAGTATTAACTATATTAAACGGGGTTATACCAGGTGACCTTGACGAAATATATATTTGTGCAATGATACTATTTACCCAACCCCTCCGCTCGGGCAGGATATGACACAAGGTCAGTTTTTAAGCGGGGTTTAACAGGTTTGAATTCAGAGTTTTCCTTCTCCTAGACTAGTTGCCTAACCAAGGTTGAAGAACCTAGTCTGTCCTACTATTTACCCATAGCTGGAGGGAGAATAATTGGATTCATACCTTTCCCAAGGGTATTAGTGCTATGTGAAATGCAATCAGTCTCGTCCAGGATTTGAACTCGTGTCGCTGTGTCCAATTCCTACGACGATAACGACTACACCACGGGCACCTCCCTTTGTGCAATGATTGGATCGGATAGAAACTGGCAGTTACTAAGCTATCCAAACATATATTATATACACACATGCTATATATAAGTATATAGACGTTAGTTTGGATTATTAAAGATTGTGTAGCAACAGAAGAGAACTCTGTAGGTGGTGTGGGAGAAGATAATTAAATAATCAAATTGAGTCAGGCCTTCAAAACTGGACGGCTACCAACCATATAAGATGGCTTTCCAAGACAACTTACCAATTCTCTACAAGTTGAAGGTAGCAAGAAACAACTACCTTGTATTAGGCCATTCCTCCAGGTGGCTGACAAAGCGAGTAAGGAAAACGTTGAAGAGAGGGAGGAGAAGTGGCAGAGAAAGGAAAGAAAAGTGAGTGAGTGAGAGAGGAAGGAAGACAGGTGGAAGTCGTACATGCACCACACCAATTGCAGCAGTTGGCAGGAGACATCTTCAGTCACCACCACCACCACCACCACCTATACCACCGCCACCCTTCTCGCTGCTTTTCGTCATTCCTTTACGACTAATGGTAGGGCACGTCCGTGGCTCGTCTTGTAGAACCGCTCATCCTTTGAATGTCTGGTTCAGGTTTGAGCGTTAGCACATCATGCTCTCTACTATTCCTCTCTTAAGATACTTGTAAAATCTGCAATCATTCCGTCCACTAAAATAAGGGACAATTGACGAGAGGAATGAATGTTCTATCGTTACTTTAACGACTAGACTCGGGTTTCAGCCGTCGAGAACATTTCTAGTATTTTCCTTTCTCCATATCCATGGTAATCAATGTATATGTGTACATGTAAAATCTACCATTTCTACAACGTCAAAAATGCGATATATTCAAGATTCATCGTTTTTTTTGGGGTTTTTTTTTGTCTTTATTAAAAAAAAAGAGGACAGTTTTAAAAGACGTTGCTCATTTTGTAAAGAAGCAGTTTACTTTTATACTCGTGTATAAGTCGATCGTTGATTGAAAGTCATGGAATCATTAAGTAATGGATTGATTATTTACAGCCAATATTTGCCCATAGTTCTTATTATTTAAAAAATGTCATCCTTGGTTACTTGTGTATAAGTCGATCGTTGATTTATGGTCACAAAACAATTAATTTAGAGAAATAAATTTTCGAAGCTAAAATGGTCGTTTCTAGTTACTGTTTGAAATTTCAACCTTAACGAAATCATCACTCGTGTATCGATCAATGTCGTGTTTTTTTTCTTAAATAAATCGACCCATGCGCGGGTATATACGGTATAAAAGGAACTTATCTTAAGGTAATTTATTTGTTAAACCGACTTTTAAAAAGCAGTATGAAGTGACCGGATAGGCCCCTCAATACATGGTGGTTGGGAACCAATCTAGAAGAAGGAAAACAGAATTCGAATTACCGAGATGGAGATCTTTCTCAAGAAGAGTCCAGGTAATATGCAATGGCACATTGAAAAGTAAGTTCGTCTCACCGACCGATTTATTATAATAGTAAGTTCGGTCAGTACTCCACACCTGTGGTCTTGTGTCATACTCGATTAATATTAAGAAGCTCCTCTTCTATTTCCTCATTTGTAAAAAAAACTGACATAAAAAACAGTATAAAACTTTTTATGGCAAGGCCCCCACCATGTTACAAGTGTGTGACGACATTTATCAACAGGCATCAATACATTCGTTTATGGAATGAATTTTTTTTAAAGCCAACTCCTTCCCGTTATTGGATTGGTTTATTCAACGGCACATCAGCATTCGTGGGTTATTTAATGTTAACGTCATCCTTGTAGAGCAGTTGTGGTACTATTTAACCCATAGTAGGGCACCTCTGGTGGTGTAAGGGTTAGCAAGCTAGACTAGCAAACCTACACGAGTGAGTTCGAGTCTCATTGGGCGCCCCATTCATTCGGCCTTGTGCCACATCGAAGCAAAGAGCTTTGTAAATTACAATTTAACCCATAGTAGGAGTGCAGGGATAAGGGGCCTTCTATTATGTTTGAATTCTAAATTATATATATATATATATATATATATATATATATATATGTAAGACCATCACCTTTCATCTACAGAAGTACACTTACTTGTAAAATCTGGCATTTAAAAAAAGGAAATGATCTGTTCACAATTTAGCGCTTACCATGGCGTGAAGCTAACCAGGTTCGACTCTAATTTGTTTGGGCAGTAAGTTTGATTTCCACTGGGAGCTCACCACCAGTGTCCTTTTGTAAATTTTTTGCAAACATTTATACGAAACCCACCGTGGAACAAAATTTACAAAAGCTCGTCAAGCAGAACATTATCCTTGTGTTGTGAGTTCGGTCCTAACTGGGTTCTATACGCATGGTTTGTGTCAGTTAAAGCTTGTTCTATTTTGTGCCTTACCACAGAGCTATGGTTAGCAAGAAAGTCTTACTGTAGTGAATTCAACCCACACCATTTACTCTACCTTTAGGGTAAGGTATTTAACTAGACTAAGCTTAGTAATTAAAGTAATGGTTAACAAGCTACACTGGCCAACCATTAGCAGGTGGTAGAATCACGTGACATAATGGCTGACGCCCTGGACTGCGACACTGTTGTAAGCGAGTTCGAACCCATATGATTCCCATTGTTTCCCCACGTTATAGATTAAAGAGTATCACTACTCATGTTCTACGGGGATGGCTTTGGCATTAAATAACCCACATATGTTGATATACTCTCAAATAAAGAAACCAAACAAACCATTAACTGTGTTCGATCTTTTCGAGTTTTCTATTCTTGTTGCCTTGTGTCAGACCAAGCTAAGTTTTGTATGCTTGTAAAATCTACAAGATTAAAGTGATATATCTCATTATATAAAGTAATTGATAAACATTAACTTTTTGTAGAAGAAATATCTGAGATAAGACTATCACTGAAAAAGGAGTACGACTAATATGTAAACCGTTTAGCTCTGCCTAATGGTTAAGAAATCGTTTTCTCGAGTTTACCTTAGTTTGGCACGAGGCCAAGAGTTCAGGAGCAACCTTAAGAATCGAACTCACTAGCAAGGATCTGTTCGCCCTGCCCACGAAATGTACCATGGCGTCCATACCCACGAGTCAAGCAGATATCTTTGAGCAAAATGCTCAGTCAATTTATACCTATTGTACAATTTATATGTATTCACTGGTTCTGAAGTTTCTTTCATTTTTAGGTTAAGTTTTTTTATTCGAACAAAACAGGGCCTCATATTTTGCCCGCAGACTTCTGGTAGGATTATTTTATATCTAGAGGTTAGGGAATAGCGTACATTTTTTGTGCAGTTGTTTTTTAAGAGGGTTTTTTCGCACTAATTACGAATAATTTGGAAATTGGTTTGGTTTATAGGTATATATTAGATGTATACGATTTGTCAACATAAGTTATATAGTTCCAAGTATTTCTATGTATCACTAACAGTTCAATAAAATATCATTTGTTTACATAACGTTAAATGATCAAATAGTTCTATTACTAAAAATTCAGTTTAGCATTAGTCATTTGTTTGCACTCAGTTTAAATGTCAAACAATCCTATTCGACCCATAGATAAGACCCTATCAGATGCTACCACTTCGAGTCAGAATTGACCTTGGAGCAATGGTAAATGAAGAGGTACTCTGCATTTCCCAAAGCTCTAGGACTGGAGCCTCGCCATCAGATTGTTTAGTGTCATTCACAGGACACTCGTTGGAGGGGAGGGGTCCTACCTCTCTGCAGTCGGTGTATTCTACAACCCTAGTCGACTGGGCCGCTAATCTATTTGAAAAAATATTGTTAGAGGTATACTTGTGAACAATATTGTGTGCGTATATATATTTCAATGGCATGTCAACCAGTATTGGGTTATTTTGTACTGAGTGGTTCGGGAATCACGTTCATAGTACGTTCTGATCTACATCGTTTGTGAAGTTGTTTCATAAGAGTTTTATTTTTTGGAGACACGGCCCTATCGAATACGAAAATTTTTAAGCAGATCCATTTAACTACTAGATAGGAACCAAACAAGTATTACCACCTCGAGTGAGTCTGGTCCTGGGAGTAATGGCAGTGAAGGAGAGTACTCTATACTCAAGTGATCTGAGATGAAGCCTCATCATCAGATGCAGGCTAGTGTCATATCCAGGATACCTCTTCTTGAGCGGGAGGGGGGTTATCTCATAACAAGGAAACAGTCAGCATAAGCTAAGCCTCACCGACAGGGTTGTTTATATTCCAAGCTTAGTGTGAAAATTATTTCATACAATCATTTCAATGAAAATAGCAGTCGTACCCCAAAGAAAGCCTTCCTTAGGGTCTTAGCTACAGACATTCTTGCAAAGCTTGAAACATCACAAATAACATCGCGGTCACCCAAGCAATAACATGATATCGTCAGGTTTTGTTGATTTTCTCTAATAGTGAGAGAATGCGTGACGCAAATGCTTTTCGCATCCAATTTTCAGTCTTTTTTTTTTCTCCACATGTCTTCCCAACTTTCTAATTTGCGTTCATGATCCCGGTCATCATTTTCATCAAACTAAATTGTTAAATCAACGACGTGAAATCTATGAAATTGCTGACCAGATGACAAGATCAGATCGCTGATCCCAGGTAAACGAAGTCTCGGCTGGAAAGACGAGACAAGGTTCCACCTTGAATGAGATATCCAATTTGATACGGGTCAAGGTCTTTTCAAATCTGATTATTTGGGTCAACAAAGAGATTCCGTACATTGTTGTGTTGATCCTAACACAGACTTCCTTCACTCGAATCAACTCACTACTCCCTCAACCGATCCTTGAAATATGATGGCTGTCTTCCCAGCAGAGGATTATCCTTCTCCACCAAAAAAGGGGGTCTGGGTATGATACTATACTGCATCTGATGGTGAGGTTCCAATTCTGGAGATCTGGGTAGGGTGGAGTACCCTTTCATTTTCATTACTTCCTGAGTGATGGGACCCAAACGGGTACTGTATATGTGTCAAATGGATAAGTTTAAAAATTATTAGTATTACATACGAATACTTGATATAACTCTAAATTGTATTAAGAACAGTTATAATTTTTTACAGAGGATTATTATTAGTTTTTTGAAACCATATAACTGTGTGCGAAGAAATGTATTAAATAGAAATAATGTGAAACCATATAATTAATAGTATAAGATAGGAATACTTCAAACCAGAGCACCGTGTGCAACTTATTTGTATAAGATAGGAATACTTCATATCATATGAATATGTGAAAAAAAAGCAACTATACAAAAATGTAAATATGTACAATGAAAGCGATTCCCTAAACTCTAAAGATAAAATGACCTCAAGGTATAAAATAACCTTGAACTGGTTGACACGACGTCTAAATCAAATCAATCAATCATCGATTTATCTCAGTCTGTAATTTACGCCTTATACAAAATATTAAGAGATTGAGATAAACAGACAGATATGAATACAGATATAGATAAGAAATATTGACAAATTTAAGCACAAAATATAAAAATAGACATTTACTAATAAAGCGTTAATCCTCCTTTCACCTGAATAACAGGATATCCCATGGAATCTACAAGGTTCCGGATGTAATTGCCTGCGTCCATTTGTTTTTTTGTTTGTTTTGTTTTTTGTCTACTATCGAATCAACCTGAGTGGATTATTTCATGCCGAAGCTATCCTCGTAAACGTACAGTAGTCGTACTATTTAACCCATAACTGGAAGGAGAAGGTGGTTATAGTCGACCATAGTCGAGGGTGACCCGAAGGCTCCCTTTTCGATAGCTACTACACCAAGGTGTAGGGGAGGGCGCTACTCCATTCCCAGGATTGCTCCACTTTACCCTTGAACCGTACCTTATAATGCTGAGTGTTAAGCAAGGTGGTATCAAGTTCCATTTTTTTAAAGTCTTTGGTATGACTCGACCTGGGATTGAACCCAGGTCTCCCGGGCCATTGGCGAACACTCTAACCGCTAAGGTGGTAATACGTATATATATATATATATATATATATATATATATATATATATATATATATATATATATATAGAGTACACTTCTTTTATGTGTGTGTATATATATATATATATATATATATATATTTGTAAAACACAACGCACAGTCTCAAAATGCAAAAATAACAGATGTATGTAAGAGTATGTAATATAACCATAGAAGGAAAAGACTATACATTCTAATACCCAAAAAACAACATTCATAATGAATAAAAATCTTAGAAGCAATTCAAAAAACGTAATCTACCTAATCGAATGTTGCAACTATAAAAAAAAGTATACAGAAAGATCGATTCAGGCTCTCAATAAGTTTCTTTGCATAAAAGCAACATTAAATTACCAGAAAGTAGATAACTGTTTCAAAACACCTTTACAAATGCAGTAATGGAATCTTTAAAATAATCCCAATATACCAAACTGACGACTACTCATTACTTAAAAAAAAAAAAAAAATTATTGCATATATAAATTTAAACGTCCATAAAACAGAACCTAACTTCACGCACACACAACGATCTTAAAATATATCTATGACACATTGAACGTTGAGAGAAAAAAAGAATAACTGGATTTATATCAAATACGTTCTAAGACGTTTACACACACATTCCACTCCAAGGTTTGGATTGGTTTGTTGGGTTTTATGGTATATTAACCTTAGTAGATTATTTAACGCCAAATCCATTTTTATGTAAATAATCAGTTCTATTTAAAACAATTCAGTTTAGCATGAGTACACAATTTAATTGTCAAAAACATTTCTATTTCAAACTATTCAAGCAGTTATATACAACAATTCAGTTTAGTGTAAGTACAGTTTCAATGTCAAAAATAGTTCAATCTAAAACAATTCAGTTTAGCATAAGCACGCAGTTTAAATGTAAGTACAGTTTAATTATGAAAAACATTTCTATTTCGAGCTATTCAGTTTAGTCAAGCAATTCTAATTCAGCTAATTCAGTTTAGTAAAAGTACAGATTTTGTTTATGCACAGTTACATCTCAGAACAGTTCTAAGTTAAACAATTCAGTTTAGTGTAAATACAGTTTCAATGTCAAAAAGCAGTTCTATTTGAAATAATTCAGTTCAGCACAAGCACGCAGTTCAAAATGTAAGCACGGTTCAATTGTCAAAAACATTTCTATTTCAAGATATTCAGTTTAGCATAAGTATGCCGTTAGTTCTATTTAACCCATAAATTGGTAAGTGAAATTGTCTTTCTCTACTCCAAAGAAAAGAAAGAGAAAATAAAAAGTAACAATCGTCAATACGTACATGTATGCAAATATATAAACACGGAAAGTTGATATTTGTTAATACGTACATAAAAAAACTGAATTTAAAAAATCACACCCCTATCAAAATAATTCAAGTCCTGTCTGGTGGGAGGCAGCGACAAATAACACCCCTATGAAAATAATCAGTGTAAAAGCTAAGGTATGGTTTCTTTCTTTGTTTTTAATGGCATATCAACCGTCTTAGGTTATTTAATGCCAAAGTTATTCTCCTAGAGGAACAGTTGTAGTACTATTTAACCCATAGCTGGGAACATAAGGGGGTTCATACCTTTCCCAAGTGTTTTTGCCCTAAAGTGAACGTAATAGCGCGACTGGAGTATAAACTCACTTACTACGATTCCGTAGTCCATCGCTTTAACCATTACACCACGAAGACACCGACTACTAAAAGCAGAGGAGATCCTACAGCTCATTAGTCTCCTGAAGAGGACCACGATATCCCAATTGTGCAGCATAATTATATGAAATAAAACTCTAAAGCTTAACATTAAAATTCATTTGCAAACCACTTCATGTTAAAATATTTACTTTTCTCTCGTTGGACCAATAAAAAAAAAGTGTATATATATATATATATATATATATGTGTGTGTGTGTGTATGTTTGGTTATAGAGATGTTGAATTGTATTTTTGACAACAGGGTTTCTGTGCTATAAGGGAAGTAAAGTTGGCGACCTTAGTCGAAGGAGACCCGAATTTGAAAATACTTGATTCAAGTCAATTTGCAACAATCCATTGCAAACATTTTAAAATCACTTTTATTTGACTATAATAATCCCTTGTTTACACAATTATAAGGTTTCAAGTATTCCTATATAATACTAATAATTTATTGATAATCATGTGTTTTAAAGTAATTATTCCAATTTTGTAATCATTTGTTTGCACATAGTTTTATGGTATCAAGCATTCCTATCTAATATCACAATTAAGTCAGATCTACTTCGGGCACTTACAAGAACTACCATTCCAATGAGTCTCACAACCGGATGCAGCTTTGTGTAATACCCAGGACCCCTCCCTTTCATGGGGGGACGTCTTTAGCCCATAAAGGGGATACAGTCAGCCTATTCTAAGCCTTGTCGACAGAGTTCTTTCTTGGTTTATTTTATGGCATATCAACCTTTGTAGAGTTAAATTTTTGCTTTGCAATCAACTATTTATTTGAGTAATTGTATTGAACGTGAAACAGTTGTCAGGGACGATTCAATAAAAAGTCAAAAAATAATAATTAAAATTTAGATAAGTATTGCTTATAAATAAGTGAACCCTGATCATTTATAAACCAAAGATAAACCATTTTTAAACCAAAGATATCAGGATTTTGCCATGTCTAGTGGAACGTCATAATGAAAACGGATATTATTGGGTATTATGTATTGCCAAATTCTACAGCATTGAAACTAAGCAAAAATAACTTGGCGACCATAGTTGAAGTTGACCCGAAGGCTCCCTTTTCAATAGCTACTACACTGAGGTGCAGGGAAAGGGCGCTACTCCTTTCCCTGGATTTCTCTACTTTATCCTTGACCCATATCTTATAATGCTGAGTGTTAAGCAAGGAGGCATCAAGTACCATTTTTTTCCTTTGGTATGACTCAACCAGAGATTGAACCCCGGCCTCCCGAGCCATTGGCGAACACTCTAACCGCTAGGCTAATGGACCAGTTAGCAAAAATAAAATACGGCTACATATCTATATTTTTTTACGGTGTTTTTAATGTTATAGAGTTTGGCAAAAAATAATAATATCTAGTAATATCTTGATTGTTGGACTAAAATTAATAGAACCCTGGAATATTTGGTTAGAAGTGTACTTATAGGCAATACTGTGCGTATGTATATGGGTCTGAGTAGGTTTAGTTATTTGTGGTCATGGATGTTGGTTAATTGCTGGTTGGTTGGGTTTTATGAAATATCAACCTTTGCAGGTTATTTAACGCCAAATCAATTTTTATGAAAGTTCTATTTCAAACAATTCGGTTTAGCATGAATACACAGTTTAATTGTCCAAAACATTTCTATTTCAAGCTATTCAGTTTATTCAAACAATTCTAATTCAGTTTAGTATAAGAACAGATTTTGTTTACTCTCAGTTAAATGTCAAAACAGTTCTATATTAAACAATTCAGTTTCGTGTAAGTACTGTTTCACTGTCAAAAACAGTTCCATTTCAAACAATTCACTTTAGCATAAACAGTTTATTTGTCAAAACATTTCTATTTCAAGTTATTTAGTTTAGTCAAACAGTTATAATTCAAACAATTCAGTTTAGCATAAGTATGCAGTTTAGTTCTATTTAACCCAGAGATCGAGCCCTATCAGATGCTACCATTCCGGGCCAGAGTGGACCTGAGAGTAATGGCAATGTAGGAGTGCTCCGAATTCCCCAAAGCTCAAGCATCACTGGAACCTCACCATGAGATTGTTTTGTGTCATCCAGGACACTCGTTGGGGAGTCTTACCCCTCTTCAGTGAAGCAGTCGGTGTATTCTACAGCCCCAGCCGACTGGACAAGGATAATAGCTGGGTTTTATGGGATGATAATGAGTTTCGTATCTGACTCCTTTTTCTTCTTACCTCATTAGCTTGTTGTCTTTGCTTGTGGGAAGCTGTAAGAGAATTGAGGACGGAAGGAAAGAGTCAAGGAAACCTTTTAACTCAATCTTTATTTTATTGTTCAACAAATATTCTGTGTGGGGAGAACGTTTTCCGGAACCAGTAGAAATTGTCGCGTCTCCTAGACAAAGCGTTGAAATATATTAGTCATTTTCGGTGATTTATACGTTTGAAGTTCATTGTCTGTCCAGTAGCCGTGTTCAATATAGGCTGCTGCTAACAGGAGACAACTTGCCACAAAGCCTGGGATTTGGCGAGCATTTGTGCCACCTTGCCAGCAGCCAAGAGAACTAGGTCCTTCCAGTCGGAATGGTTACTGTTTAAAAAGAGGTTTTATCTTCGGTGCTTGGAGGTCCATTTCTTTAGGTATGCACCGTTCTTGCTTCCTGTCAGAGGACCCTGGGAAACAACTACATTTTTTGAATTTATTTTATTTCTTTTTAATTAATCTCCATATGTATATCTATGTTGATTGATTTTAATGACAGATCAACCCAGTAAGGGTTATTTAAAGACTACTGTGTAGGGAATCACGTTCCTATTTACATTTTTTATATTTTTAGTGCAATTGTTTTTGAAGAGTTTTTTTTTTTTTTTTGTACAGGCTCAGAATGAACCTGGGAATAATGTCAAGGAAGAGGGAACACCAATCTTACCAGATCTCCAAAACTGGAGCCTCACCATCAGATGCAGTTTAGTGTCATATTAAGTACACATCCATATTACAAATTCTTTTCTTATATATTTACGATTTGAATTCGCTGTTTTGAAAAATTCTCAATGTACCTTTGTTTTAGAACTCTTTGGAAAAATTAACTGGTAGTTTTTTTTCTTCTTTTTTTAAATCTTTTTTAAATTACAAAAACGAAATTGATTTTTTTGTTTCAGATCAACAAGGCTCAAATGTGAACTTACCATCATTACTGTATATTGTAATTTCTCCATAAGGACATCCTGCTATCCGGTCAGCCGATTTCCGAGTGTTCAATTTGAATAGAAGGTGCTCGGCTTAATTTTATGATTTCTATATAAACTATTTAGCAATTTAGACGAAGATCATCATCTTCAAATCTGGATTGTCCTTAGTGATTATTCATTAAAAAATGTTGGCAGAGTTTGATGCTTTGCTCAGCCGTCATGAGATGTCCTGCAAATAAGAATGAATCGATCGAAATAACTAATCAGAGTACACAGTAGCGTACACGATACCCAGTGAGAATCATGTTCACTACAAAGTGATAATAGCCAACAAGACTGCTTAACTATTACCCCACAGCAAGACAAAATCAATATTTATTAATTTTTGCCTTATGGATTCAAAGCCGCCCGTTTAAAGTGGATGGAACTCACAAGCCACGAGTAAAGGTCTATTTTATAGAGTTTTCTTATAAATCATACTCAAAGATATCCGTTTTCAGTATATGATATTCCATTTTTCAATTTTTTTGTTGATATTAATCAAGTATTACACAAGACCGCAGGTGTGGAGTACTGACCGAACTTACTACTATAATAAATCGGTCGGTGAGACGAACTTACTTTTCAATGTGCCATTGCATATTACCTGGACTCTTCTTGAGAAAGATCTCCATCTCGGTAATTCGAATTCTGTTTTCCTTCTTCTAGATTGGTTCCCAACCACCATGTATTGAGGGGCCTATCCGGTCACTTCATACTGCTTTTTAAAAGTCGGTTTAACAAATAAATTACCTTAAGATAAGTTCCTTTTATACCGTATATACCCGCGCATGGGTCGATTTATTTAAGAAAAAAAACACGACATTGATCGATACACGAGTGATGATTTCGTTAAGGTTGAAATTTCAAACAGTAACTAGAAACGACCATTTTAGCTTCGAAAATTTATTTCTCTAAATTAATTGTTTTGTGACCATAAATCAACGATCGACTTATACACAAGTAACCAAGGATGACATTTTTTAAATAATAAGAACTATGGGCAAATATTGGCTGTAAATAATCAATCCATTACTTAATGATTCCATGACTTTCAATCAACGATCGACTTATACACGAGTATAAAAGTAAACTGCTTCTTTACAAAATGAGCAACGTCTTTTAAAACTGTCCTCTTTTTTTTTAATAAAGACAAACCCCCCCCAAAAAACGATGAATCTTGAATATATCGCATTTTTGACGTTGTAGAAATGGTAGATTTTACATGTACACATATACATTGATTACCATGGATATGGAGAAAGGAAAATACTAGAAATGTTCTCGACGGCTGAAACCCGAGTCTAGTCGTTAAAGTAACGATAGAACATTCATTCCTCTCGTCAATTGTCCCTTATTTTAGTGGACGGAATGATTGCAGATTTTACAAGTATCTTAAGAGAGGAATAGTAGAGAGCATGATGTGCTAACGCTCAAACCTGAACCAGACATTCAAAGGATGAGCGGTTCTACAAGACGAGCCACGGACGTGCCCTACCATTAGTCGTAAAGGAATGACGAAAAGCAGCGAGAAGGGTGGCGGTGGTATAGGTGGTGGTGGTGGTGGTGGTGACTGAAGATGTCTCCTGCCAACTGCTGCAATTGGTGTGGTGCATGTACGACTTCCACCTGTCTTCCTTCCTCTCTCACTCACTCACTTTTCTTTCCTTTCTCTGCCACTTCTCCTCCCTCTCTTCAACGTTTTCCTTACTCGCTTTGTCAGCCACCTGGAGGAATGGCCTAATACAAGGTAGTTGTTTCTTGCTACCTTCAACTTGTAGAGAATTGGTAAGTTGTCTTGGAAAGCCATCTTATATGGTTGGTAGCCGTCCAGTTTTGAAGGCCTGACTCAATTTGATTATTTAATTATCTTCTCCCACACCACCTACAGAGTTCTCTTCTGTTGCTACACAATCTTTAATAATCCAAACTAACGTCTATATACTTATATATAGCATGTGTGTATATAATATATGTTTGGATAGCTTAGTAACTGCCAGTTTCTATCCGATCCAATCATTGTACAAATATATATTTCGTCAAGGTCACCTGGTATAACCCCGTTTAATATAGTTAATACTATTATTAAATATTACTCCGAAATTTTTACGTCAACAATAGCATTGAAAGTATCTACTTCTTTCCATTACTTTGACGATCATGGCCCTTCACGACTTCCTTTATCAGTAAACTGCATATTACCAGGTCACTTCTTGAGAAAAATCTCCATTGCTTTCTCGGTAGTTCGAATTGAATTTTCCTTCTTCTAGAGTGGTTTCCAACTACTGTGTCTTGAAGGACCTAATCGGCCACTTATTTTACCCTAAGAAAGAGGTTGATTCATTTTTTTTAAAACTCCAGAACATTAATCCAAAGTGGCTGCAAATAACTCGTCTCACCGCTTTCAGTTTCCATGCCGTTATCCCCTAAACGCCTAATGAAACTGTTATCGTCTCAGAAAATGGAATGGACGACCCGAGTTCAAATCCTAAGTAAAACTGTTTGTATTCCATGTAACGCTAATGATCTTGGGAAATGCAGGAATCTATCTGTTCTTCCTCCAGCTATGGAAGGCAACCAGTCTTAGAGAATGAAACCTCAGAATTCAAGCCCCTTGACTCTGCACAAATACTTGTGTCACATCCTGCTAGTGGCAAATATACTAAGGTATGCACTTACCCAACCTAACACAAGGGTTAAATAGTTTCAAGTATTCCTATCTAACACGTTTAATTCTATTTAGAATTGATTATTTATTGGTACACAGTTAAGTGGTTTCGAGTATCGCTATTTGACATTAACGATTTAATTTAACATCAGTTATTTTGCCCACAGTTAAGTGGTTAAACAGTTCGATTTCATCCCTGATAGGACCCTATTACGTATAACCACTCAGAGTGGACCGGGGAGTAATGGCAATGAATGGATACTCCGCATTCCCCAAAGACCGAGGACTGGAGTCTCATCATTAGATGGTTAAGTGTCATATCAAGGACACTCGTTTTGGTCTAACCCCTCTGCAGAGATGCAGATTCTATAACTCCAGGTGACTGGACAGATAGTAATCCACTCTTGATCAAATTGGTGTTCGTTTGGAAGCTGTTCCCCCGCTCTACTCGATGTCGGAAGAGTCAGTTACATTTTAGTTAAAATTTGGCCTCGAAAATCTAATTCGTCCAGAAAGCAAATACAATAGGCAACTGCGGGAACCTCTTCTCCATCACAACAACTCATTGATTACTGAGCCAGGACACATTCGTTCTGAGAGAAAAAAAAAAGGTTGTTGAGTATTATTTTTATTCCGGGCAACGCCGACTTCTGCTGCGCATGCATTAAATACACACACACACACACACACACACACACACACGGAAAAATTGGAAATAAATCTGACTGCATGAAAATGTACAGAGATGAAGGCATATACGTTATAAAATTTTAATAACTTACACACCTCTTTGAAGTTCTAAAAACCGACAAGCAAATATTTCTACAAATAAAATCATCCACTGAGAAACTTGTGTTTTACATCGCTGTCTCCTCACCCCTCAGTGGGTTGAGCATTCGAGTGGGGAATTGCCGGCTGCCAAATACACATAAATGCAAAGCTCTTATGAATTGAGCTCTCCGGTAGCCGATAGCGTATAAGTAAAAACATCAACGTAAAAAATTTCTTTGCTGAGAATTGAGATAGCTCCGGGGTAAGATATCTGACGGACGTAAAGTCAGATGGGTTTCGATCTAAGCTTGAAGCATCTTGCGTGTCTAGCCACACTGAATGGTTGTAATACAATGAAACAGTTTGTAGATGATAATATATGTGTGTGTGTGTCCGTGCGTTTGTTTAATGACATATCAATATTTGTGGCTTATTTAATGCAAGAGTAATCCATGTAGAAGAACAGTAGTCGTACTATTTAACCCATAGCTGGGAAGCTAAGGGGGTTCAATCCTTTCCTAAGGGTATTAGTCCGAAAGTGAACTCAACTGCCCGACTGGAATTTGAACTCGCTTACTACGATTCTGCAGTCCATCACGTAAGCCAGAGGAACTACATCAACGTTCTTAGTTTAATCGTTATTATTGTCGAAAATGGAATCGGTGACCAGAGTCCAAGAGATTTTTGGTGTTTCACTTGGCGCCAATGTCCTTGTGAAGGCGACAAACATTCTTTTCTCCTCGCCCAGTTATATGAAGATAATTTGACCAGGGTGAGGCAACTGGTCTAGATAAATACAAGCCATCTTTACTCCGCTTAAAAATCTACTGTGTAGTATTCTGCCCTTAGCGGCAGGATTGGTTATGGTTGTGATGCTAACCAAAGAAAGACACGGGAAACGCAAAAAGGTGGATTGAAAAACATATATTCAAGTAACAGAAACTTCCCCGGCTTTAGCTGGGGCCGTCTGGCATTCGGGCCGGATGGGGTATCGATCAATGGCAGATTCGAGGCCGAAAAGCCCCCAACTTCGGCTAGGCCACCTTCAGGTGGGCGAGCTGCAACCTTTATCCCCTATGTATGGCACTAGACCTTGCTGTCTAGTTCAAGCCATAAGCCGGCATACGTGCCCGGATCCAGATTTGGATTTGTGAAACTGCTTGGCTCATTAGACCCACATTGAACTTAGTGGGTCGATGAGCAGCAGGGTTCAAGTCACGGCTCGTTCCCGACCTTCCTCTCTCCTTTATCCCCTCTTTAATCGGCCTTCGGGCTTTTGACCTTATGTCAAGTCCTGTCTGGCGGGAGGCAGCGACAAATACTGACAAGTAACAGAAACAAGATACAAGTGAACCTGGTTAAACAGTAGTTAGTTAATAGGAAGCTGAGAGTCAAGTGGGTTAGTGACTATCCGTCCACTACGCAAATGGTATCACACGTGATTGTGTCACGCTAATTTGGTACACTCCCCGTCTGACGCTCTCATTGACGTGTATTTATGGAGGAGAGCGAGTCCATTATGTAGGGAGTACAAGAGTTATGATATTCATTGATTTTAAGGGCATGTCAACTTGTCTTGGGTTATTCTGTGGCAAGAGGTTACGTTCTTTGAAGTTTTTTTTTATCCATATTCTTTGTGTTACTTCTTTTAGAGTTTTTTTACGTAATGTGATATCAAGTATTCTATCAAATATGATTAATATCATTTCAAGTAACAAATAATAATTCCTTTGTAAACAATTAGTTTCAAGTACCTATTCTTAGTTCAAATAATTTGCAGTTATATGATATCAAGTAACTAATAATAATCCCTAATACATAGTTATAGCTACAAGTAATTATTCTTAATACAAATAATTTGCAGTTAGATCGTCTGAAGTATTCTTATCAAATACGAATGATTTTTAAACAGATCTATTTGACTCATAGATAACCCCCAAGTAGATGGATCCTGGAAGCAATGGTTTGGTTTGGTGGCATATCAACCATTGATGGTTATTTAATGCCAAATTCTGTTTTTACATATATATTAAATATATGATTTGTAAAGACATTTTGTTGATACACACAGTTAAACGATCAAACAGTTCTATTTCAATCATTTCAATGTAGCATAAGCCAACAAAGTTAAATGTTTTTAAGTATTGCTATGTATCACTAACAATCCAATTAAAAATCAGTCATTTGTTTACTTAGTTAAATGATCAAACAGTTCTATTTCAAACAATTCAGAGATTCAGTCGGTGTATTCTTCAGCCCCAGTCGACTGTGCTGGAAATAATTGCAATGAAGGATGCTCCTCAGAGCTTCAGAACTGAATATTCACCATCAGATGCAGTTTTGTGACATACCTAGGATCACCATTTGGGGTGGGGGAAAGAATCTTACGTTCTGCACAAGATACTGTTAGCGTACACACATACAAAAAAAAATTGCACTGCTCATCTTTTACTATAAAAATGTATTTTAAATTACTTTTTGTGGGAATTTATTAACCTTGATCTATTTTTGATTGGAGAAAATAAAACTAAATTTACATTTTTCTTTTTAAATAGAGGAATTATATTGTGAATTGAATGACCATGACCAGAAAATCCAGCGAACACTTACGCACGACATACAGAAGGAGTTAATTTGGAGTCAGTTGTGTGTGTGATATGAACTGGTGGCTCAGTTGTAGAGTTTCGGCACTGCAATCTGTGGTCGCTGGTTCGATCTCCAGTGGTGGAGATCACGGTATACACTCCTGATGAGACCCTATAAGGTCGAAACAGCTATCCAGTGTTTCTGTATATCATTCGTAAGTGTTCGCTGGATTTCTAAGTCATGGTAATTCAATTCACAACTCTAAATCTTTTCTTATTAACAGATGAACCATGAGATATCCATGGTCGTTTTAAATGTAATCTGTTCTCTTTTAAAAGAGTACCGAATTCTAACGAAGAAAAACGCCGACCAAAAATGTTTGTGTCTTTCAAGTGGAAAAGGATTATCACTTTTCAGACGTTGATCTTCTAGACAGAGGGTAGTGAAAATTTGGCATTAAGTAACATTTAGGGGAGATAATTTTAAAAATCAAGCTGAAAACGCACTCAACAAGCGGCATTCTATGCTAATAACATTAAACTATGTTTTCATGAGAAGGTACGAGTTTATTGAAAGCACATTTTTTTTTAGCCTTGAAATAATAAACCCCGAAAACAGATAAGAACATTCAAGAAAATTCGGATCAAAATCGCATTAATATTTTACACTTTTATATTTTTCAACCAGCTAAAAACAAAATAAGAACATTCTAGAAAATTCGGCTCAGAAACTAATTAATAGAAAGTATTTAGGCTCCAAAATAAATAAGTAATTATACGAATCTGATTAGTCAAGAAATGTCCACGCTCTTGAATTTTAGGACCCGCAATAAAACTTAACAAAATCCTATTTTTGATCCACTTTAGTTGCCCCCAAAAGTATAAATAACGAGGAATTTAATTAACTAAGGCATTCTACAGACAGAGAGAAACAAGGACACACAGGACACAGAGCGAAGGAGCATGCGACATTCTTTTACCAACTACTGGCACGCGATACGTTGTTGCCGAAGATCATAAAAACGCACATGTGGACTTAAGAAAACAAAAAAAACCCGTACTTACGGTCCTTCCCACACACACACACACACATGTATATAAGTAAAGTTAATTTTTTATCCTTTTTACTTCGGCCAACTATGGACACATTGATTCCATAGACTTTCCCAACATGCACACACAGGCGAACAAATCTTTTTTATTGAACTGACCATAGCTGTGTTTTCTACATACACACACACGCACATAAAATGAACATTGTATCTTAATTATTTTTATCCTATTTATTATGATTATTAAATTGCTTGTTTCTTAATATTTGCTGTTGTCACATTCCATTTGTTTACGTGCTTGTAAAATTTGTGTAGTAATTTTAGAAATGAAACCTGAAAGTAACTCCCATAAACTACGGAGTGTACTTAGTCCTCCACATAGGCATGTAAGATTGGATTGGTATGCCGAGTTCGAATTCCAGTCAAGAATTTCTACGTTCACTTCGTACTGCTGCCTTTGGGAAAAGGCCTGAACTCATCCCCACTATTCCAGTGGGGCAATCAGTCGAAGGAGACAACTGTAAATTCAAAACACTACTGATATTTTGCAGTTTAGTTTAGTTGGGTTTTATGGTATATCAACCATTGTAGGTTATTTAATGCCAAATTCTCTTTATCCATATATATTTAATATATGATTTCTAAAAACATTGTTTAGATAATATTTTAAACGAGCCTGAGCTCATTTTTTTCAATTCAATGATTTCACTTAGTTTTATTAAATACGAATTATTCTATTCACTACCAATCATTTATTTGAACAGTTTAATGTTTTCAAGTATTGCTATGTATCATGAACAATTCAATTAAATATTAGTCATTTGTTAACACTTACTTAAATGATCAAACAGTTCTATTCCAAATAATTCAGTTTTGTATAAGTACAGATTTTTGTTTACACACAGTCAAGTGTAAAAACAGTTCTATTTGATCCATAGATAGGACCCTAACAGATACTACTACTCCAGGTCAGAGTAGTCCTGGGAGTAATGGCAATAAAGGGGTACTCCACATCCCCCAAGGGTCCAGCATTACTGAAGCCTCACCATCAGATTGTTTAGTGTCATATTAGGACACTCGTTGGGAGAGTCTTGCCCCTCTGCAGAGATGCAGCCAGTGTATTCTGAAGCTCCAGCCGACTGCACCAATAAAGATTTGGTTTAGCTAATCTGAAGGGTCCGGTCTAGTAAGATACTTACACTGTTAATTGAACCCCTTACTAGAAACTTGAAAGTTCTGAAATTTTACAAAAACTGACACGCTAATAAAAATGTTAAACTGGTGGAATCCATTATTTGGGATGTAGTGAAGAGCACTTTCAAACAAGGACGTAAAACTGCTGAATCATCGAGTTTCATTGATTTGTGAGGTCGTTTGAGAACGTGTCTTTGATTGGATGGAAGCCACGTGAGTGGATGATCCTAGAAGTCAATTAGAAATCAGCAATGCGAGCAAATATATTTCCAGATCATCCACTGATCACTGATTTCCGGCTTTAAAGAAGTCGCTAAGATTAAAATTGTCACCAAGTGTAATGAATAAATTAGGTGCACTCATCAAAATGAGGCAGAGTAGTTCTACTATCCAAACCAGAACTGAAAATTCTTGGGGTCGCAAAAAATATCAACGTAGAGGAGACACAGCAAAGACACGATGGTGACAAGAAACGGTCTGAGGTGATAAAAAAAAGGAGCTAGGCGATATGTATCGAGGAATTACAAAAAGGTTGGACAATAAAACACTGACTATAATATATTTCAGATTCCATTATTAAACATAATACAAGATAAAGTATATTTTTATTGAATCTCTAAATTGGTGATCGTAGGGTTCTTCGGTTGAAAATGGACAATAACTGTTACTCGTCTGTCGGGGAACACGACAGTAAAATTTCTAGTAATCGGGAAACTTTAAAACAGGGAGCACACACCTGACCGAAAAAAGGACATACAGAAGGAAAAAAAGAATGTTCAAGATTGGCAGGCAAGAAAAGAAGGCTAAAGTGATGAAGAAAAGACAAGCAAACAAATCTAAATAATACTTAAACAAAATACGTACATATATACACACAGCTACGTATGGGTACAAATATATGTACACACGAAAAATTGATGTAAGTATATATATATATATATATAAAACAAACACACACACATATATATAAAACAAACACACACACACACACACACACACACATATATATATATATATATATATAAAACACACACATATAACAAAACAAACACACACATATGTAAGTAAAGTAAAGTTAGCGACCATAGTCGAGGGTGACCCGAAGGCTCCCTTTTCGATAGCTACTACACCAAGGTGTAGGGGAGGGCGCTACTCCATTCCCTGGATTGCTCCACTTTACCCTTGAACCGTACCTTATAATGCTGAGTGTTAAGCAAGGTGGTATCAAGTTCCATTTTTAAAGTCTTTGGTATGACTCGACCTGGGATTGAACCCAGGTCTCCCAGGCCATTGGCGGACACTCTAACCGCTGGGCCAATGTCCCGGTTAAACATATATAATGTTTTCTTTCGGACGACAATTTTATCGTTCCACCCTGTATATATAGATAGAAAGATGGATATATATATATATATATATATATATATATATATATATGTGTGTGTGTGTGTGTGGATGCATATATATAAATATGGAGATATGTAAACATAAATATATCGATACGTTTGTTTATTTGTTTGGGTTTTATGGCATATCAATCTTTGTAGGTTATTTAATGCCAAATCTATTTTTATAATAATAAACAGTTTTATCTTAAACAAATCAGTTTAGTATTGATACATGGTTTAATTGTCAAAAAAAATTCTATTTCAAACAATTCAGTTTAGTATAAGAATAGTTTTTGCTTACAAAGTTAATGTCAAGCTGTTCTATTTCAAACAATTCAGTTTAGCATAGGTACACAGTTCAAATGTCAAAACAGTCCTATCTCAAGCTATTCCGTTTAGCATAAGTACACAGTTTAGTTTTATATGATCCATAGATAGGACCCTATCAGGTGTTACCACTCTGGGTCAGAGTGGACCTGTGAGCGATGGCCATGAAGGGGTACTCAGCATTCCCCAAAGCTCCAGCATTACTGGAACTTCATCATAAGATTGTTTATTGTCATGACTAAGGATACAATAATATTCAGCCCCTTTAATGATGTTTATATCACAGTGCTGAGACCCTTTTCAAAGAGCAAATACATCCAGTTTTCATGAAAGATACACAAAAACAAGGTATATATTCTAATGTGAAATTTTACAAGAAAGACGAACTACATGAAGTTCACTTTCAAGTGCGATTAGAGGGATTAAGGAGGGTAAACATCCCCTGTGAAAATTCAAATAGCTCTGAAGTCTACAGGAAGTCAAGATCTTTACCTGGGAGTGTATACCAATTTGATTATTGCCAACTGGGAAAAGCCTTAATCTCATATTTCAAGTGTTAACTGATTTGATTCCTGGAAACTTGGAAAAGTGCTTGATCGCATATTTCAAGTGTTAACTAATTTGATAAATCATCATATTTCAGAGTTTTAGTTATTTCTCATTTTTCTTTTCTAATTGCTTTACTTTCTGTATTTTAAAAAATATTTACATTTTTATGCAGCCATATCCTAGATATAAAGTTTGCCATCATTAGACTTAATTTGTTAGATATCATAAATAGTTTGAAGTAAATGTTATATTTCTATATCTTTAATTGTCAGAGTTTGTTGTTATTCTTTATTAAACATTGCATTATTTATGTCTTTAGGATATTCCTCAAGCTTTTATTTACTTGCATATTACATGCAAAATCCTCAGACTAAGTGATGGCGGCTTTAATCTATAAGCCAAAATAATGAGATAAAGAATAATATGCAACCATGATTATAACTGGTTTAAAAGAAGCTCCTCCTTTACACCAAATTAGAATTCCTTTCTTTTGAGTTACAAAAATGGAAATGATTATAATCTACACGATTGCTAACAATATTTTTTATTAGGATAAATGAGTATTGAATTCAGTAGTATATCAAACTATGTTATAATTTTTGGAGCAATAAGAACTTGGAGATATTCCGCTCCAAAACAATAATATCGAAGCAGTAACTTTGATAAAATAGAGTACAATTTTCGAAGACTCTTTCTAAACCCAGTCAACGACGGGTACTTCGGCAAGTACATTATATATATATATATATATATATATATATATATATATACTTGCAGAAGTACTCGTCGTTGCATTTTTTTTTTCATCATACAACGTGTGAAAGCACGCGCGATACCCTAACCTCATCAGCCGCCAACCAGGGTGATAACACAGTTTCGGTAGCTCAAGGCGGAGCTATATATATATATATATATATATATATATGTATGTATGTACGTACACACACGGACCCATATATAAATATTCTTTGGAAATGTATGAATCTAAAAATTCTCCCTCGAGCTCTTGGTAAATTGGACCGACTTGGCTCAATAATTTTGGTGTGATAACGATTTCGGGAAAGTAAAGTTCTTCCTTCAAGTCTGTTTTACTCCATTAAAAAAAAACTGACCTTGTGTCACATCTTGCCTGTGCATCATGGTTGGAGATTATATATATGAGGGGAAAAGATTCCAGAAATGTTTATAAATAATCAATATTCAATTAACAAAATTGTTTTTGATCCTACAGTATTGATTATTGATCACTCTTTTTGTACTTCCATTATTGTTGTAGGCTGACACTTGGATAAACGAATAATCATAATTATTAAGTTTTACAGATTTTACAAGTATTCAAGCGCACTAATCTCTTTAAACATAGGAAGATTATCATTAAGAAATATATAGACAGTAATAATCTAGTGAGATTTCAACAAATCAAAATCAATAAACAGAAATATTTATGGATGTACCGGCCCATTGGCCTCATGGGTAGCGTGTTCACCGGGGTTCAATTCCAGATTGAGTCATACTAAATACTCAAAAACATTCGGATCAAGGGTAAAGTGGAACAATCCAGGGAAAGGAGTTGCGCCATCCCCTACACCTCGGTGCAATAACAAATGAAATGGGAGCTCTTGGGTTGCCCCAACTTTACTTTTACTTTGTGGGTGTAGGGCAGCGTCCCTTCCTCGGTGTGGGAGCCCTAATGGCTTTAAATAATCGTTCCTCTTATACATTTTTTAAATGACATTATACAATAATGTTGGACTTGAGCCCTACAAGGAGCCCTCGTCTACTCCTTTCTAGATACCCTCTTATCTAGTTTGGTTTCTTTGTTTAATGGCATATAATCTTTTGTAGGTTATTTAATGCCAAAGCCATTCTCCTAGAAGAACAGTAGTGGTACTATTTAACCCATAACTGGGAGGATAAGGGGGTTCATACCTTTCCCAAGGGTATTTGCCCGAAAGTGAATGTAATAACGCGAACTGAGTACGAACTCGCTTACTACGATTCCGCAGTCCATCGCCTTAATCATTACACCACGAGGACATCCCCAGAACATTAGTGGTACTATAACCCATAGCTGGGAGGATAAGGGGGTTCATACTTTTTCTAAGGGTATTTGCCCGAAAGTATACGTAATAGCACGACTGGAGTACGAACTCGCGTACTACGATTTCGCAGTCCATCGCTTTAACCATTACACCACGAGGACACCCCCTCTTATCTGGTGTGTATGCGTGGGATCTGGTTTCAGAGTTCTCATTTTATATTTTTGTTAGTTCTTACTGATAATTAACTTCACCGATCCTATCACCACTCCTGACTGATTTGCCTTGACCCCTGAAAACTTATTTAAGCAGACCTAACTGTTTCACTGACAGTCGATAAATGAATTTCGTTTTTTTTCCTCGTTTAGACAACCATGTTCCAACATAATTGACCTAATTTAGAAGTCAGGTCATTCTTTTTAACGTCACTTGGTGTCATTAAGGGGTCACTAAAAAGGGCTGGATGTGGGGGTAGAATTTGATGGACTTGTGCGCAGAGGAGCACAAGGGGTTTTTTTTTCTCTATTTTTTTTTTTTTTTTTGTTTAAGTTTCAACCTGAAAAGTCATTCATTTATAATGAGAACGACGGTCGTCTTTCAAGATTCGGTTTAAAGTTGAAAATAACCGTTATGCCATGAGTCCTGCTGGACAATACAGAGTGAATTTTTGGGACTTATAAACTTAATGTTCTTACTTGACAAGAATTACTACTATTATATATGATTTTTTACCTGTGCTCATATTCAGATTTTTTTCCCTCTAACCTTCTTAATTATCGGTTCCCATATTGTATTCAACGTTATACTTGGTCTACTCAGCAGGTCATTGTAGCCCAACATATGTGCTGATTCCTTAAGGCGTCTAATCTTCCAATGGCGTAACAGTTATAGGCATTGGTTCCCTAAGCCTCTTAGGAGACAATCATCTGGAGGTTGCAGGTTCAATCCTCACTACAGGCGAGTAACAATACGGGAATACTTAACACTTGTACCCGGTTATGGCTAACGGAATCAGAACAGGCGACCCCCGTGGTTTCAATAAAGGACGTAGTTCGAAGTTCCGTGAAGGTTCCCGAGTTCGACAAACACCTGAAGAAGGCCGGAGGACATATCGGCCGAAACGTTATGGAAATAACAATAAAGATGACGACAATAGTCCGAAAACTCTTAATGATAAAAATCAACAAGCTTCGTCACAGAAATTTAGACAACTAATTAAGGATAATAGCATTTCAAAATGTAATAGTGTTCAAGATCAGGGCCTCTTAAAGGGGGTCACCTAGAGGCGAATAAAATGTTGGAAGGGAGAATAAAGACATAGGGTTCCATAATGGGTTTAATCTACGAATTTGCTGTTATAAATTCCCAGAGAGAAGTCAGAAGAAAATATCTTGGATAACGACATGTTTATCTATATAAACCACATTAGAAATTTGCAAGAAGACCTTTAAGTTTGATTTAAGGATCTTCTGAACATGGAAATTTCTGACTGGGTGATTCCTCTATTTGATGTTGAAGTGGAAAGTACAAATTTTGACATCTTTCTTAAAAAAAAGAATTTGATAAATACCTTTTAATCTTGATGTGATGTCTAGGGACAAATTCAAAGGAATTGATATTACTGAGGGAACGAAAACGACCATTGCAGAATATCCCAAGCCTTAGGCATTTAAGTTGATGACCGTAGTCGAGAGTGACCCGAGGGCTCCCTTTTCGATAGGTGTAGGGGAGGGCGCTACTCCTTTCCCTGCATTGCTCCACTTTACTCTTGATCCTTACCTTATAATGCTGAGTATTAAGCAAGTTAGCATCAAGTAACATTTTTTGAGTCTTTGGTATGACTCAATCTGGGATTGAACCCAAGTCTCCCGGGCCATTGGCGAACACTCTAATCATTATGTCAAGCTTTAAGCATCTACTGAGCCAATTTTACTTGATTTTTCAAGTTCCTATATGGTGGAATCTGGGTTAAGCTACGAGGATCATTAAATAAGTTTCCAGACTTTTATCTTAGGGGTACTTTTATTGATTGTACACACATAAAACTCTAGTCCCCTTCCAAGTAATCTCCTCCGGCTGCAATGCACTTGTACTGTTCCAACAACTCCTGGAAGGCCCCATCGAAGTCCTCTTGTGTCAGCGTGTCAGTGACCTTCGTCACAGCCTCTTTCATCTCCTCAATTATCTCATAACGACAGCCTCTGAGCTTAGGGAATAAGCAAAAGTCACAGGGAGCAAAGTCTCGACTATAGGGACGGTGAGGAATTGTCTTGATGCTCATCTTGGTCAAATAGCCTGTAACAAGGATGGAGTTGTGAACTGGTGCATTGTCCTGGTGGAAATGTCACTGACTCGATTTGAAGAGTACTGGCCTCTTTCCAAGGAATCTCTTTCAGGACTCCCTTAAAACCTCAATATAATAACCCTAACCCTTTGGCCAATCAACTCTGGTGTATTGACTTCCTTACTCCTCCCACACCTCTCATCATCCCACTCAGACTCCCTGCCTTCCTTGAATCTCTTATGCCACTCAAAAACTGATGCTCGATTCGTGCAAGACGGTCGAAAAGCAGTCTGAAGCATTCCATACGTTTCTGTGACATTTTTTCCAAGTTCAAAAAATAACTTTATTGCATATCGTTCTTCTTAAGTGTCAGATTGCATTTTTGAAATTCACCAGCTGTGACAATCAGGCTTTAGTAGGGTGTATTCCAATTGCTGCTGTAGCTGTTCATTTGAACCTGAAATCATAAAAATTGGTCAGTCATCTCATCAGATGTATAAATGTATAGCAATCACACACTGAATTTTCAAGAGTTTTCTTTCTTTCAGAAGAGGCTCTATTTGGCCGAGCTTGTTTTGGGCATTTTCATCCCACAATTGTTGCCATCTTTTTGTGATTATTTGTTTGATTTTATGTTTCAAGTCTGTGTATGGTAGTTTGGAGGTTTTGTCATGTTAATTGCAGCTTTAGCTAATGAATCAGCTTTATCATTTCCCTGGATTCCCATATGGCCTGGAATCCTGCAGAATATGATTTTTTTGCTCTGTCTTAGGGCGTGGAGTTTGTATAATAGGGTGACGATTAGAGGGTTATCGAGTTTTTGGTTTTTTATAGAGCGTAGAACTGATATGGAGTCTGAGTAGATGATGAATTTCTTAGCTTTGTTATTTGAAATGATTTTAAGTGCCAAATTTATTGCACAGATTTCAGCTGTAAATATGGAAGCTTCTTTAGGAAGGGATTGTTTCATAGTTTTATTGTTTAGAACTGCTCCACACCCGGTTCCATAGTTGTCCTTGGAGCCATCTGTGTAGATGTGTAGATAATTAGGAAGGTTTTCTCTGCTGTCCGTATATATTTGGATTTCGATGTAATGCAGAAGTCATCTACATATAAATAGCTATCAACTCCAGGGTTTAGGCAATTGGTAATGCTATTAATTTTTATGTTGAAGAGGGTTACTGATAATATACTCCCCTGAGGGACCCCTTCTTCTTGCTGTTGAATATCAGACAATGTTGTTCCTATTCGAACTTGAAATTTCCTGTCTGTGAGAAAAGCTTTTATAAAGTTTGGGAGTCTACCTCTCAAACCCATATTATGCAGGTCTTTCATAATACCATATCTCCAAGTGGTTTCATACGCTTTCTCTAGATCAAAGAATACAGTGATGAGGTGTTGTCTTTGGATGTTTGCCTCTCCAATGGAGGTTTCCAACCTGACCACATGATCCATCGTAGATCTTTGACTTCTAAAGCCACATTGAGAGTTCGTATAAAGGTTGCTGGATTCAATGAACCAAACTAATCTTTTATTGACCATACGTTCCATGGTTTTGCAGAGACAGCTTGTTAGTGCTATTGGTCGATAATTAGACGGATAGAGGCTATTTTTCCCTGGTTTAGGTATAGGGATTATGGTAGCTACTCTCCATGAGTCTGGAAATTTACTACTTTCCCAGATCTCATTTAGAGCAGCTAATAAGTAGTCAAGAGACCTTCGGGGTAGTTGTTTGAGAAATTCATAGTGAATTCCGTCTGGGCCGACTGTTGTGTTGTGTGATTTTTGGATGGCTTCTTTTAGCTCTGCCAATGTGAAGCATCCGTTATAATTTTCAGCATTGTTAGATTTAAAACTTAATTTTGGATTTTCTCTTTTATGTTTGTTATTGGAGGAGGAATTGGCTGAGAAGGTTTCAGCCAGTGCATCGGCAATGTCTTTTATATTTGTGACTTCTGATTTATTTTTAATAAGGTTTATCAGAGGTGTAGTTTGTATTTTCCCCGAAATCTTTCGTATCATCTTCCAGACTGTGTTAGTTTTGGTTGAGGAATTGAGTTTGTTGACATAATTTTGCCAACTGATTTTTTTTTGTGTGTTTTATAATTTTCCGTGCTTTTGCTCGGAGCAGTTTGAAGGTGTTTAAGTTACTCGTGGAGGGTTCTTTGTTGAATTTGCGAAGAGCAGCATTTCGTTGTTGAATTACTACCCTGCATTCATCATTAAACCAGGGTGTGTTGCGTTTATTTGTAGGTGAGGTTTTTGGAATGGTTTTATTAGCTATTTCTATTAATGTTTCAGTGAATTGGTCAATCAGGCATATATTATTTGGGTTCTGGACAAGTTCTCTATCACATAAAGTTTTAAAATCAATCCAGTTGGCCTTATTAGTTTTCCAACGAGAAGGTCTGTTGTCATCACTAGGTTGAAGAATATCTATTATGATACGGAAATGGTCACTGCCACAAAGATCGTTATGGACTTTCCACGTGTAGTCCATGTAGCTTGAAGAATCAGTTAGAGTGAGGCCAATAGCCGAGTAGGAGCCGGTAAATGAATTGAGATATGTTGGAGATTTATTATTTAATGTGCATAGATTGTTGCTATTAATTATGTTTTCCATATCCTTGCCCTTTTTGTTAGTTTGCTGGCATCCCCATACAGTATTGTGACTGTTAAAGTCACCTAACAATATGTGGGGTTTCGGAATCTGTTCTATTGTTTAATTTAGATTCATTTATAGGATCATGCGGTAGGATGTAAATGGAGCAAATGTTTATTGATTTGTGTAGATTTACTTTGACAGCAATCACCTGGAGATCACTGTCAATGCTGATTTGGTTCTTCGGTACATCTTTCCTGACAAGGATGGAGACACCCCCAGAAGCCCTGAGTCCATCCTTGTGTAGGTGATTGTAAGCCCGATAGTTGTTGAGGTTTATCTGGTTATTCTCTTTAATAAATGTTTCTTGGAGGCATACTACTTTGGGATTGTATTTTTCCTGAAGTAGTTGGAGATCTTCATAAATCGCTCTATTTCCGCTGCAGATCCATTGTATGATTGAGTTAGGCATATTTGGTTAGAATGTACTATGGAGGTTTTTTAAAGGTTTTCTTTTTGTTCCTTTCCTTTCCAGGGGTAGCCTCTTCTGTTTCCATTTTCTCTAGTATTTGATACTTATTTTTAGTCTCTGTAGGGCTCGTTGGTTCTATTGCTTGTTCCGATATTTTTCCAGTAGGAAGCGAACTGGCCTGAGCGAGGTTATTCCCCTTTGTAGAGTTCTCCCTAGCTTCCCTCTCTTTGTTCAATTCGAATGTTGGTGGGTGGATTGGAGATCTTTGCTTCTTTTTAATATTATTTTGCATGACCTTAGGAGATTCCGGCCTGTTTTGCTTCTTAATAGAAGTGTGCAATTTTGGAGAGGGTTGGTGAGATGCCGGTACCGTTGCCCCCTCATCTCTAGTATCCTTTCCTGTGAAGGTCTGTATATTTGTGGATATTTTTCCTTGCATAGTTGAAACTTTATAAGGTTTATTTCCAATCGAGGTTTTTATCTCATTAATAAAGCTTCCCCAATCACTCGGATCAAGCTGAATTAATTTTTTCACCATTTCCTCATGTTTTATTTCATTTTTTCCTCGTTGGACTGCTTGGGAGTAAGTATAGGTGTTAGACCCTACTACCCTTTTCCGTGCTTCATGGCAAGGAATATTATTCGTATATTTTACTGTGAGGGTCTCTTTTTCTCTCCTCCAAATATCGCAAGATCTTGCATAGACCGGATGGTCACCACCACAATTCGTACATTTATAGGGAAATTCACATTCATTCATGTGGTGGCCGGGGTCTCTTTGGCCACATTTCCCGCACACTTCCCGTCTTCTACATGAGTCCTCATGGTGTCCATATTTTTGACACCTATAGCATCTCAATGGGTTAGGAACAAATTGCTCAACCTTCTCCATAGAGTAGCCAAACTTTATTTTTTCTGGGATTCTTGGTGTATTCAATGTCATAATATAGGTGTTTGTTTCTATTGTTTTACCCTCTTTTTTAATAGAAACTCTTTTGACATCAGTCACATCTTGTCTTTTTAACTCCTTTTTTATTTCTTCCAAAGTACATAATGACAGTTCTTTACTCCTCACTACCCCCTTACTTGTGTTCAGGGATTTGTGAGGGTACGTTTTGACTGCAATATTGTTGAACATTGTCCTTTTCAACAGAAAGTCCGCATGTTTCCTTTTTTCCACCTCAACGAGTAATGTATCATTTTTTAATTTTTTTTTTTTACTGATTTTGGTGTTATATTACTCGATATGACTTTTTCGATTATGAACGGTGAGAGACTAGTTATTGGCGAGCTTTTGGATTCTATAGAAATGAATCTCGGGAAGGGAGATTCTACTTCATCTTCTGAATCAGTTCTCTCAAATTTCTTTTAAGTTTTTTTATTTGCACCAATTGCTTGGGATTTTTGTGTTGAAAAATCCATATATTTATTGTTTGAGTTTCATTGACTATGCTCCCCACCCACCACGGAGCCCCATTGGGGGATACGCCTAGGGGGAAACCCATTCGCCTAGGAATACCAGGGCTACATAATCAGTATACTCATGCTGATGATGGACAATTTTATTAAGTTCCTGGGTTTTGGTTCCCAAGATGACTACTCACCCAGGGACAGAAAGGTTATAGGTCTTTCTTCAGCATGATTGACCCTACAGCCATCGCCCTCATTCAGATTTTAAAGTAATCTGATTGAGGGCTGACATGACCAGCTTTGTCTTAATTATAGTCTTTATCCTTGCGAATTTTCGACATCAGTTTTATGGTATATCAACTATTATTGGTTATTTAATGCTAAATCCTCTTTATACATATATATTAAATATATATGATTTGGTTTGGTTTTATGGCATATCAACCATTGTAGGTTATTTAATGCCAAATCCTCTTTATAAATATAAAAGTAAAGTTGGCGACCCCCAGTCGAGGGCAACCAGAAGGCTCCCTTTTCGATAGCTACTACACAGAGGTGTAGGGGAGGGCGCTACTCCTTTCCCTGAATTGCTTCACTTTACCCTTGATACGTACCTTATATTGCTGAGTGTTAAGCAAGGAAGTATCAAGTACCATTTTTAAAGTTTTTGGTTTGACGCGACCTGGGATTGAACCTAGGAGTGCTAAATCCTCTTTATACATATATATTAAATATATATGATTTGGCTTGGTTGGATTTTATGGCATATCAATCATTGTAGGTTATTTAGTGCCAAATCCTCTTCATACATATGATTTTTAAACGAATAGTTTGTAGATAACATTTTTAAATGAGCCAGAGCTAATTTGTTTGCACACAGTTAAATGGTTGCAAGTATCGCTATGTATCACTAAAAATTCAATTTAGGTACACAGAGTTTCAAGTACTGCTAATCAACACTAGAATTCTATTTAACATTACTCATTCATTTACTCACATTTAATTTGTTTCAAGTATTGCTATGTATCACTAACAATTCTACATCAGTTATTTCTTTACAGACAGTTAAATGATCAAACAGTTCTATTTCTATTAAATTTAGTATAAGTCATTTGTTTGCACTCACTTTAAATGTCCAATAGTTCTATTAGACCCATAGATAGGACCCTATCAGGTGCTACCACTCCGGGAACGATGGCAATGAAGGAGTACTCTGCATTCCACAAAGCTTCAGCATTACAGGAGCTTGACCTCAGATTGTTTAGTGTCATAACTAGGGCACTCATTAGGTGGGGGTCTTATTCCCCCCTCGCGGCAGAGATGCAGTCGGTGTATTCTATAGTCACAGCCGACTGGGCGCCCTAATAATAGAGTTTCAGTTTCTCTCTTGAAGCTTTCCCTTTTTTGCCATATTCAGGTCATCTCATGTCCTTAGTTTGTCGATTTGAGTATTCGTGGTTATTTTTCTTCCCATTTTCGTTTGGTTTTCTTGCTTGTCATTAAATGAATTCTATTGATATTGTTTTTATTGGCTACTGCAATTAGTCTCGCCTTCCTTTACTCTTTTTGGTATATTTTGTTTTAGTCTTTAAATTGTTACATCGACGCAGTCCTAAATGCTGGCGAGACCTCTTCCTCCTATTCTTAACAGAGTCAGCGTCGTCCTTCAAAGGTAAAGTCTTATGTATTATCATCAATTTCTTTGTTCTTTTGTACATCCGAGTTCCTCCCTTGTCCATTTTAGGAAGGGTCCAGAGTTTCGAGAAGTTTTCTTGCTCTACACAAATACCCCTTTACTTTTTCTTTCATTTCCGTTTGCTTGATGGTACCTGCTTCTAATATTCCGAAGAATTATTCTTTCCTGATTGGGCAATTCTATTGTTATTTTGATTATCAGCTATATACATTTTGTTAAAATTCTAAATTCCTTAGCTGCTGATTCTACGTTTGTAGATGTATTTCTAGTTTGTTTGTTTTTTTTGGCGGGGGGTGGGGATAACAGTGTCATCCATATACATGAAGTGGTTTACTTTTTCCTGTCTTTTTGTAATCCCCTTAGTATTTTCTTTCTATATAAGTAAGTGGCATCATTGCGACAACAATTAGTGGTAAGAGGGAGTCTCCTTAGACTCTTTCAAATTTTACCTCTCCTAGGGTAATAATGATTTCTAATATCCGTGGTTTCTTACGATCGTGTTTATTGACGAACTGAGTGAATTGCTATAAAAAAAAACAACAAAAATTTTGTTTATTAAAACGAAGTCAAAATTAATCATAATATTCAGCAAAAAAAGTACTTTTAAAGTAAGTTTTAAAAAATAATTGGGTTCTTCGGTCTTTGCTGCAGACATGAAAACGTACAACAGATCTACTTTCTTGTATTATCGGATTTTAGTGTATGTGGATGAATGTCTGGTCAGCAGGCTAAAATTCTTTCTCAGTGCACTGATATGGCTTTTTTGGTTTGGTCTGTTGAGTTTTATGGCATATCAACCTTTGTAGGTTATTTAACGTCAAATCCATTTTATGTAAATAATCTGTTCTATTTTAAACAATTCAGTTTAGCATAAGTACACAGTTTAATTGTCAAAAACATTTCCATTTAAAGATATTCAAGCAGTTATATGTAACAATTCAGTTAAGTAAGTACAGTTTTAATGTCGAAAAACAGTTCTATTTCAAATAATTCAGTTAGGTATAAGCACGCAGTTTAAATGTAAGTACGGTTTAATTGTCAAAAACATTTCTATTTCAAGCTATTCAGTTTACTCAAACAATTCATTTTCGCATAAGTATGCTGTTAGTTCTATTTAACCCATAGATAAGGCCCTATCAGGTGCTACCACTCCGGGCCAGAGTGGACCTGGGAGCAGTGGCAATGAAGGGGTACTCCACATTCCCCAAAGCTCCAGAACTGCTGGAACCTCACCATCAAATTGTTTTGTGTCATATCCAGGACACTCGTTAGGTGGGGTCTTACCCCTCTGCAGAGGTGCAATCAATGTATTCTACAGCCCCAGCTGACTGGGCAAACTGATATGGCGGTCATCCACATAGTATTTTGATACGCCAACAAAACGGAAGTCGAATGATACACGAAGCATTACCATAAATTAAGATCTTTGGTGTGTAGTGGGGACAAAAATCACGGGTCGACTAATACACGAGTCGATACAGTAATTGCGGCTCGAGAGTGTAAAAGGGTTTATTTTTATCAATTACTATTCAAACGACAAGTGTTTCTAGCAGCTCACACAGTGCTTTTGTTACACCTTTGCGTCCCCCTGCGCCTTAGGCCTCTCTTTAAACGACCACACCCTAATCCCTCCCTCTCTACTCACCATCTATTTCCTTTGTTTTACGTTCTTTTCTCAAGCCATTCACCTCTCTCAGTTCTTGCTCCTCTTTAAGACTCGTGAAAATTTGCATTTATTAAGATTATCTTAATGAAAATGGGTTTACGTTTGTTATAGTAGCTAGCCACTCCCCTGCACCTCCACCCCTAAAAAGCTGGTTGGGGGGCAGATAGCTCGACAACATTTTTTTAAAATCCTAATGATTCTTTCTTCCTTACCTTAATTCATTGTATTTTCATTTCTTCTTTCATTTATTTTGTAAGTTTCGTTTTTTGTTATTTTTTGGCCAATTCCTCTTCCACTTTGGAATTTTTTTTCTTTTCTTGGAGTTTTTCTTTCCTTTATTCTTTTTTCTTTCATAAGTTTATTTTTTTCGATTTTTATCTTTAATTTTTAAAATCCTAAAATTGACCAAGACTTAATATATTTTTCATTCATTTTGTGTCAGTCCCCCCCACTTCGATTACATTTTTATTCTTTTTCCTCTGACGTTTTTATTCTGAATCTTACTCCTTACTCTCCCTTTTCTTCTTCACTATTTCGTAACGTTTTGATAAAAAGGACAATAATTTACGGTCCAATCAGAACATGTATTCTCAATGAGAGAGATAGACGGACAGAGAAAGAGATTTTTCTGTTTTGGCTAATATTACTCTCCGTGCATATTACTGTTACAGATTACTCTCCGTGCATATTACTGTTACAAACATTATCAATCATCCGTTCGTAATATAAGAATGAATTTCCTTCAATACCATTTAGGATTTCATACCTGATCAGTTTTTCATTCATTGCCCCACCTTGACAATTTCCTGCAAAGACATAAAGCTTCCACAAAAGGGGGTATTCTGAATAGGAGACTAATTTACATCTGATAGCGAGGCTCCAGTTCTAGAGATCTGGGAGAAAAGAATTTCACATTATTGCCATAACTTCCAGATCCACTCTGACTCGGAGTGGTAATGCCTATGAGAGCCCCATCAATCGGTTTGGTTTGGTTTGGTTTCTTTGTTTAATGCCATATCAACCTGCATGGGTTATTTAATGCCAGAGTCATCTTTCTAGAAGAACAGTATTGATGCTATTTAACATATGGAGGATAAGGGGGTTCATACCTTTCCCAAGGGTATTTGTCCGAAAGAGAATGTAATAGCGGGACTGGAGTTCGAACTCGTGTACTACGATTCCGCTATCCATCGCTTTAACCATTACACCACGGGGACAACCCCATCTATCAGTAAAATAGATCAGCTTGTAAATTATTCGTATTCGATAGGAATACTTAATCCTTATTTACCCGACCCCTCCACCCGGACAGGTTATGATACAAGGTCAATTTTTAAGCGGAGTTTAACAGGTTTGAATTCAGAGTATTCCTTCTCCAAGACTAGTTGCCTCACCAAGGCAACTGAAGAACCTAGTCTGCCCTATTTACCCATAGCTGGAGGGAGAATAATTGGATTCATACCTTTCCCAAGGGTATTAGTGCTATGTGAAATGTAATCAGTCTTGTCCAGGATTTGAACTTATGTTGCCGAGTCCATTTCCTACGACGATAACCATTACACCACGGGTACCTCCCAAATAGGATAGGAATACTTAATGTCATAACTGCAATATAGTAGATTATTGGTATTACGAATAGTTTCTTCAAACTATGATCGTTTAAGTATAATTAACATTAGTATTTGAAATAGAATTGTTTGCAAACAAATTATTAAATACAAATGATTACTCGAAACCATATGTGTATACAAATTATTGGTGTAAGATGGGAATACTTGAAACCACACAAGATTAGTATATTCGGTTTAAAGGCATATCAATCCTTGTGGTTTATTCAATGCCAAATCCTGTTTGTCCATATATTTGGTTTTTAAGTGAATAGTTTGTACGTAGCATTTTAAACAAGCTAGAACTTATTTGTTGGCACATAGTTAAATGGATTCAAGTATTGTTATTTTACACTAATAATTCTATCTAATATTGAATTTTAATAAACAAAAAAGTTAATAGTCCCATTCGGTGAATAGATGGGAGCTTAACAGGTACAACCGCTTCAGGTCAGAGCTGATCTGGGAGTAATATCAATGAAGAGATACTCCACATTCCCCAAACTCCAAGACTGTAAGCTCACCATAAGAAAGTTTAATATCTTATCCAGGACAGTAAAGGATTTGGTTGTGTTTTATGGCATATCAACTCTTGTGGGTTATTTAATGCTAAATCCTGTTTATACATATATATTAAATGTATATGATTTAGTTTGGTTCTGTTTTATGGAATATCAACCCTTGTGGGTTATTTAATGCCAAATCCTGTTTATACATATATTAAATGTGTATGATTTAGTTTGGTTGTGTTTTATGGTATATCAATCCTTGTGGGTAATTTAAAGCTAAATCCTGTTATATATATATATATATATATATATATATATATATATATATATATATGATTTGTTTGCGAACTGTTTGTTGGTAACATTTTTAAACGAGTTAGAGCTCATCAGTTTTACATAGTTAAGTGGTTTCAAGTATTGTTATTTATTGCTTGCACTTAGTTAATGGTTTCAAGCATTTCTATTTAACATTAGAAATTCTATTTATCAAGATTTATTAGCAGACAGTAAAAATGGTTTCTAGTATAGAAAATGATTAAATAGTTTGATTTGACCCATTGATGGGATATTAACAGATACCAGATGGGGAGTAATGGTAATGAAGGGGTTTTCTACACCCCCCCCCAAAGACCTAGGACGAGAGTATCCCCATCAGATGGGCACTCGTTAGGCGGGGTCTTACCCTCCTGCAGAAAGGTAGACGATGTATTCTACAGCCTCAGCCAACTGGGCTGAAACCATACAAATGTCAGCAATATATTGGTATTAGATAGGAATACTTGAAACCATATAACTGTGTACAAATTATTTATACAGGCACAAAATCAACTTAATAAAAACCTTAGTCCACTGTGCTTTAATGATCTGCTCCAAACCAAAACTTGCCAATGAACACGATTTCATAAAGAAGACTGTTGAAAAATGGATACTCCCAGGATGTAATCACCAACACCATTAAATATAAATGCCTGCAATTTTCCACTAAACCAAAATTTGGACCGAGAGGTGCCCGGTATATCTAAGATTACCGGGAATCAGCATGCAGGTAATAGAATAAATTAAAAAGATCCGTGAACCCTTGTTTCAATTCGATTAAATTGTGAGTCGTTCTTAAATCTAACGTGTGGTTTCGCCCCCCCCCCTAATCTCAAAGTGCGACGGCTCTCCAAAAATGTTCTCCTTTACTGGTGTACATGCAAATGCGATCTTTGCTATATAGGCCACACTAGTCAATGTTTAGAGATTAGAATAAACCAACATAATCCCTCGTGTATCCGAACACATACTTCCGACTACACTGCGACACAGAGTAGTTATAATTCAACATCTGCCATAGGTCGTCGTCGTCTATTGGTCAATCAGACCTGCGCATGCGTATACAGTCCCATCATGTTTACCATCCTAGAGACATCAACCAATGAACTGCAACTAACCATTCTGGAAGTATTACTTATAAAAAATACAAACTGGAATTGTGTATCCGAAAACAATTCTATACCGCCATTACTTTTTTAATAATCCTCTCGGACCATCAGAAGAAAACACTATTACCCGTACTAAATCTGCTGGCTTACAGTAATCTTTCTAATGTATTTTCTTTCCCCCGCCTCAATTTTCCTTTGATTACCATCCCATACTTACTTCCTCAGTTACAAAATCGATTGTCACTGACAATTCTCAGAAGAGAAGTGACCTAAAGAAAGGGTCCAATTTTTTAGGATTTTTATTCGTTTTTAAGATTTTAAAACGTTCTTAATTGCTTTTTAAAGCAAGATTTAGATTCCGTACCTACCACAAGATTTTATATTACAGGATATGGCATCAAATAACCCACAAGGATTAATATGCTATATAGTCCACAATCAGATTATTTGCATTAAGAATAGTTACTTAAAAGCTACAATTGTTTTCTAACAATTATTATCAGAGAATTAATTTTTTATTTATTACGGACTTTTCGTCCTCATCTTGGTAGTTTTTTTTTTCTTTTTTTCTTTTTTTTTTTTTTTGTGTGTTGTTTCTTCTTTCACTCCGTTTCGGCCAAATTTCCGAAAAAGAAAAAAAAAAAAAAAAAAAAAAAGAGACCTACCAAGATGAGGACAAAAAGTCCGCAATAAATGAAAAATCAATTCTCAGATTAAGAAGCCTCATCTCAAAATGATTCCAATTAAAAGAATATTATTATCAGTTAGTTGAAACCATACAACTATATGTAAACAAAAGCTGACTAGAAATAATTACTTTAAAACCATCTAATTATTAGTATTAGATAAAACTAGTTAAAAACTTCAAAAATGTGGGCAAATAATTAGAAAGGGATACTTCATTTAACTTTTGGAAAGAAATGTAAATTTAAATGTACAATGAAGGCAATTCTTTAATCTTAAGGCATAAAATAATATGCCTTTTAACCAAGAGAGTGATGTTGTATACTCATCTACATACATATGCTTATACACACATATACATATATGCTGGATACATACTGACGCAATAAATAAAGACGCATGAAGGAAGACGCACGCAGGATAAAGACGCATGAAGGAAGACGCAGGAAGACTTAACAATATTTTACCTCTCACTTTATTGCAAGAGTTCGAAAGGGTTGTTCAAGGGTTGCATGTGAGAGGGAGCTAGAGATCGAACATAACTGTAATATTTTGACCCCACTGTTATGACCGCCACGTTGTGTCTTTCTTGTTCTCCTGATGCTGGGGTCAACTCCATCGGGGTTTCCGAGGGCCCCCTCGGTCGGGTGTGGCTTTCCCTACCACATCTGGTCTCTAGCTGTCTGGAATTCTACAGGCAACTGCTTTGGCTCGTCGAACTCAACTGAGTTAAATAATAATTCAACGCCCACACGATCGCCCACTGGATCTTTGAAATCGAATGTTTAATCGTCATCAAGCGGAAATAACTGTCATGCAGTTCAGAGGTTCCTCTTTTCCGGTGCATCACTGTAGTGGCACCGTGGGACCTTCACCTTGTCCCATGTTATAAGCCTTAATCCGCCCACGCGATCTCTTTCGATTACTGGCCATTGGAATGTGTCACTTCCTTCCGGTGCATCACCTTGGAATAGCATTTTTGGGCCGGGTCGAAGGTCAAAATATAACAGTGAGATAGTTTGTACCAGTACGATTGGTTATAGTTTGAGCAAAGCAAATTAAAAGCTGATTTTCAAGGCAGCTAAATGACTCCTTACTTGGACAATTAGCACAATCTTTACCATTCCTCTCACTCTCCACACCGGTGTTTTGTTCCTGGATTTTTTTTAAAATCTCAAAAAAACTTTATTGAAACACTGTCACTTTCTGATTATATATATATATATATATATATATATATATATCAGTTAAAATACAACGGCACAAGCTTCCGCCTCAAAAGCACAACTTGTTGTTTTAAGGCGTAATACAAAAAAAAAAAAAAAAAAAAGCAGTGTAATACAACAATTTAAAAAAGAATAAGAAATATGAACACCTGCTCACCTCACGATCGAAGATGAAAAAACTACCAATCAATATATATATATATATATATATATATATATATATATATACACACACACACACAATTTTTTATATATATATACACACTCATACACAATTATATATATATATATATACTCATACAGAATTATATATATATATATCTCTCACACTCATAAACAATTATATACATATATATATATATATATACACACACACACACAATTATATATATATACACACACACACACAATTATATATATATATATATATATATATATACACACACATACATATATATATATATATATATATATATATATATATCCGTTTTGATAGAATAGACAATCATTTAGCGCCGTTGAAAGCAGAACAAATCCCACGCTATCAAGTTTAACGAGGTATTATTTTTATTTGCCCAAACGGAAAAATTAGGTCCTTTTAATATAGAGTTATTCAACATGAAAGTCGTACATGAGTCATACCAAAACTATTCTACCCTATGAATCAACTGTGTTTAAAAACTATTCATATTAGATACAAAAAGAAATCTTTCAACGACACAAAATGTAAATATGAATGTACAATGAATCTGATTCTCTACCTTCTAGACATAAAAACCCAAGATGAGTTGGCATGCCGTTAAAATCAATTATTGAACACCTTTCTCGATATCCTTATGCTATTGTGTCATAGGTTTTTTTGTCTATATTACCGTGACTCCCCAAAAGCTTTTGAACAATTCTCATTATTGTGTCAGAATTACCAATAATTCACAGAATAACCACACTTAACATATGTTTGTCACTTGTCCTATTTTGCAAAAATTATTTAAGTTCCCATGCCGTGAAGAAAGGTGAAAAACTGGAGAAATACTTGAAAAGTTATGAAAAAGAAACTAGATGAATTGGAGATTAGAGGAAGAACTGAAATCATCCAGACCACTGCAGTGTTAAAATCGACTTGGATACTTAAAGTAGTCCTGGAGATATGAGGGGACTAGCTGTCACTCAGACTCCTGTTAAAAAAAAAAAGAAAAGAAAAAGCAATTACTTAGAACTGAAGTGAAAGATTCGCAAAGAGAAAGATGATAATAATAATCTTGATGCAAAAGTTTAGTGACTTGAAGACTTTGAAGAGGAAAAGGGAATCAGTAGAAACTAATTACAATAGCCGAAAACTTAAATGTCAACAAATATAAACAGAAATAAAAAGAAAAAAAGGAAATTTAAAAAAACAGGAAAGATGAGGCGTACTTTCCGTAACGGTTATCATTATAAGAAATAGATATCAGAGACTCGAGTTCGAATTCTGGACGGGTTGTTTGCATTTCACTTCGCGCTAATCGTATTAAGAAATCATGAACCAATTTCTTCTCCAACTATGGTTGACCGGTAAGTTTACGGCGTATCTACCCTTTTCGAGTCATTCAACGTCGAATTAAATTTCAAACAATTCAGTTTAGTATAAATATAGTTTTTGTTTACAAACAGTTAAATGTCAAAACAGTTCTATTTCAAACAGATCAGTTGAGCGCAATTTCAATGTCAAAAACAATCATAAAAAAACTGGATAAATATATAGACCTTGTCAGAGAACTGAAAAAAATGAATAGATAGAATAAACTATGTAACAGGAAAGTTATACCGATAATAGTCCGAACACAGGGAACAATCTTAGATAGACCGAAAAGAAACGGAGAAAGCTGGAGATCTGTGGGAAGTGTCATCGTCCAAACCACAGCAATACTTAGATCGGTTAGAATACCGAGAAAAGTTCTGGAGAATCAAGGAGACTTGCTGTCACTGACCACCATGTAGTACAGCAGTTTACAATTGTTCATTTTTCCCTCCTTCACTTAGGTCGTCACTACTTAAGGAACAGTAGAATGTGTAACTGAAACAAAGAAACATGTCCTCTTCTCGCTCTTTCCCCTTCAATAAAACGGTTACAAAAAAAAATTCCAGGAAACAATATTCCTACAGATATTAATGATGATGATCCACAATGTTTTCAGGCTCCTCCTCCTTCTTTCGTGTTTGTTTTGTCCTCTTTTATCCTTTGTCAACATCCCTACCCCAATCCTTCATGTGTCGATTGAATTATTATTCAATTTAACAATAACACTTTGAGCGCCATGGTGTCCGACTTTTCAGTATCTAAAGTCTTTTCTCCCTTGAAATCTTTATCATCCCCCTCCCTCTTGATGTGTATGCCCATTCTCTTCCTCCTGCTTTCATCTCTCCCACTACTCCCTAAATGTCTTCTCCATTCTACCATTCCCTTCATTTTCTCCTAATTCTTCCCCTCCCCACGACTCTCTAATACCCCCTCTTTCTCAACCAAATTCTTCTTTTTCTCTCTGTAAATTCCACTTTCTCTATACTCCCTCTCCCATGTAGTTCTCTCTCCCTCAACTGCCAACCATAGCAGATTAGAACTAAAAGATGAACGGCTACGACATTGAAAGACAATTTAGGTTCATGCCTTCCAAACATTGAATTTGCATAATCTTTAAATTGATTTGTTGGTTTTAAATTCGGGTGATTTTACCCTCTGGGCCATTTCTGGTTTTGCCAAAAATCAAAATTCGTCCTTCAACACAAAGTACAACATAGCTGCCTTTAGTACAATGACTTAATAATTGAGCTAAGTCTCCCAGCGGAACTCAACCTCTGTCACAATTATCAAACGGATTGATTTTAACGGTATGTCAAACCGTTCACGATATTTTTATGCCGAGAGGTTAGAGAATCGCGTACATATTAACATTTCTTGTAGAATCGCTTCTAAGGAGATTTTTTTGCACACGACTCAATAGAATACGAATAATTTTTCAACAAACCTATTTTATCAATGAACAAGTACTACCATTCAGGCTCTGAGTGGACCTGGGAGTAATGGTAATGAAGGAGTACTCAATGTTTCCCATATTCCAAGACTATAGCCTCACCATCAGATACCGTTTGATGTCATACCCAGGACGCTAAATGGTTTCAAGTATTGCTACCTAACACGAATAATTCTATTCAACATTATTCATTCGGTTGCACATACACGTAGTTAAATGGTTTTAAGTATAGTATATATATCATAATCATGTCGCGCTGGTAGCACGGATATCCCTGACCCTCTCTCGCCACTCCTCCCTATCGTTCATCGCCCCAGGCAGGTCTTCAGGACAACATCCCGTATCCTCACATAGCTGCTGAATGTATGTTCGTGCTGGTCGTCCTGCTTTTGCACGGCCATGTGTGGGGGTCCATAAGAGTACATCTCTTATGAGTTCGTCCCTGCTTCTTCAGCAGTGTCCTGCATGTCTGGTTCGTCTAACTTGAATAGTTTTCGTGATAGGAGGCAGGTGGCTGTACAGTTGGTGTCTTGTGGGGTGTTGCCGCCAGGACTTGTTCAAGATTGCACGCAGCATTCTTGTGTAATTGCCGTCTAGCTTCTTCTCGAGCCGTTTTGTTAGAGTCCATGTAGTGCAGCCATATAGCAGTATCGATGTGACCGCTGCCTGGAAGAAACTGCGTTTCATTTTATCGGTTAGGTCTGATTTCCATATAATCGATAGCCTATTGATAGCTGTCCATGCTTTCGTTAACCTCGTGTCGATGCCTCTATGTTAATGCACACAAAACGGAATATATGTGCTATAATCAAAGGGGGGACATCTCCACTCTAGACGGAACCCCTCTTAAACTAGTAGACAAATTCACTTACCTAGGAAGCAGCGTCGAATCAACCGAAAAGGACATCGACACGAGGTTAAATATAGTAAAGGATTAAAATAGTTCTATTTGACCCACAGAGGGGACACGAACAAACACTACCGATCTGAGTCAGAGTGGACCTGGGAGTAATGGAAATAAAATGGTACTCTACATTCCCCTAATTTTTAAGACAAGAGCTTTACCATTAGACTGTTTAGTGTCATATTCAGGACAACCATTGGTAGGGTGGTCTCACACTGTTGACGGAGGGACAGTCGGCGTATTCTACAGCCTCACAGCCGACTGGGTTAAATCATAGAAAAGTTACTGGAATTAAATTATAGCTTCCAGTAACTTTTCTTCATGCCATATTGGCCTATTGGGTAAAGTGTTCGCTAATGGTCCGGGAGACCGGGGTTCAATCCCAGGTCGAGTCATACCAAAGACTCAAAAATGGTACTTGATACGCTCTTGCTTAATACTCAGCATTATAAGGTACGTATTAAGGGTAAAGAGGAGCCATCCAGGGAAAGGGCTAGTGCCCTTCCCTACACATCGGTGTAGTAGTTATTGAAAAGAGAGCCTTCGTGTCACCCTCGACTACGGTCGCCAACTATACTTACTTGTTCCAATAAAAAACGAATGATTTTTAAACTGATCTATTTGACCACTAGATGGGACCCTAACAAGAACAATCACTTCTGGTTAGAGTGGAGCTGGGAGTAATGATAATGAAAGGGTACTCAACACTCTCCAGAAGTGGAGCCTCACCATCAGACACAGCTTATTATCATACTCAGGACACTTCTTTTTTGAGAGAAAGAAATTTACCAACCCCACCCCGCTCGGGCAGGATATGACACACGGTCAATTTTTAAGCGGAGTTTAACAGGTTTGAATTCAGAGTTTTCCTTCTCCTAGACTAGTTGCCTAACCAAGGCTGAAGAACCTAGTCTGTCCTACTATTTACCCATAGCTGGAGGGAGAATAATTGGATTCATACCTTCCCCAAGGGTATTAGTGCTATGTGAAATGCAGTCAGTCAGGTCCAGGATTTGAACTCGTGTTGCCGTTTCCATTTCCTACGACGATAACGACTACACCACGGGCACCTCCTTTTTTACTGGTGATACAACCTGCGTACTCTAGGCCCCGCTGACAATTCAGAGTCCTCTCTTTGGTCCTTCAGTCTTTACAACATCTCCTTGTCTGCTACCTCTTTCACAGCCACGAAGTTACACGCTCACGAAAGCACTTAGTTGAGACCTTGATACGTTTTTTTTTAATTTACGAAATTCTTCTAAAATATAAACGTCCTTGTTGGCATCATGTCACCTCTTCATGAATTATCAAGTCTTACGTCATTCACTCATTGGCCTAGTGGGTAGAGTGTTCGCCAATGGTCCGGGAGACCTGGGTTCAATCCCTGGTCGCGTCATACCAAAGACTTTAAAAATGATACTTCGTACCTCCTTAACACTGAGCAATATAAAGTACGTATCAAAGGTAAAGTGGAGCAATCCGAGGAAAGGAGTAGCGGCCTCCCCTATACCTCAGTGTAGCAGCTATTGAAAAGGGAGCCTTCTGGTTGGCCTTGACTACGGTCGCCAACTTACTTACGTCATTCGCAACGTTTGAAAAGTATAAAAGTAAAGTTGTCTCCCTTTAGTCGAGGGTGTCCAGAAAGTTCCCTTTTCAATAGCTACAACTACTCTAGGGGAGGGTGCCACTCCTTTCCCTGGATTGCTCCATTTTACCCTTGATACCTACCTTATATTGCCGAGTGTTAAGCAAGGAGGTATCAAGTACCATTTTTAAAGTCTTTGGTATGACGCGACCGGGGATTGAACCTAGGGCTCCCGAGCCATTGTCAAACATTCTACCCACTATACCAATGAGCCGAGTATAAATATAACTCAATTTCCGAAAGCGATTCAGTGGCAGATCACAAGACGAGGTCATGACGTTTACACAATCCATAACAGCAAATCTAACGCGGAACGATTTGAGGAATAAGTGAAATCTCTTTGAATGCCCTTCTCTTTAGAAATGAGTCTTAGACGAATAAAATAAGAAACAGCAAATTATTTTGGTGATAGTCTTGAAATGGAAGACTAAAATCCTTTGGTTCCAGTAATTACTCAAAGATGACGACAATAGTCTGAATATTCTAAGGTTCCACTCAATGTTTCGGCTAATATGTTCTTCGGCCTTCAGGTGTTTTATGTCGAACTCAGGACCCCACACAGAACCTCAAATTGAACCATTTAAAACTGAAGTAGATAATGTCAATTCCGTTAACCATGAGCGGGTACAAGTCTTAAGCTCTTCTAAGTATTCCCTTTTATTATTACCTGTTGTTGGGATTGAACCTGTAACCCCCAGATGATTTTAATCAGAAGCAATTTACTTGATACATATTCTATGTCATTTCTCTAGTGTAAAGCCTTGTGCATCGTCATCAGTTTCTTTATTTTATAGTCCATAAATTCCTAGTTCCTCTCTTGTTCAGTTTAAGAAAGGTCAGGATGATCTTACAAGAAGGACTGTCCAGATCAAAGAGAAGGAAAACTCAAGTCAAACTGTATCGTTACACACCAAGTTTGCAATGCTATAGTGTTCAAATGGAATTTTATGCTGGCAAAGTCTCAGTAGACGTTTGTACTACTTCTACTACTACTCTTTGACGTGTAGAACGGGGTAATGCTTGTAGCAATACGTCTTAAATGTTAGTCGGACCTCGTGATTACCTCGCCGTGAGAAAAGTGACGAACACACACAAACTAAGTCTTGGTTCGTTAATATAAGAGATTTTTCACTACTACACATTTTAGTAGTCGTCGAGAAAAGAGAAACAGAGTATGAACCGAGTCGACTGTGTAAATTAGACGAAGAGAAACCAAACGTCACGAGGAAAGAGAGGCCAAACACAGGCCTTGAATTATTTTTCTGGTCAACCGTTGAAGTTATAACGTGCTTGGTCGCTGGTTTCGTCTTCACAGGTTCGCGTCTGGTGAGAGACCCATTTCGGAGCTCAGCCCAAAATGGGGGCCGCAATTTCGGTTCTCTTCATATTGGCTTGTGTGATCTTCAACTGTAGTCTTTACATCATCGCTTCTAGCAGCCAAAACTTTTTCTGTTTTCTATCTTTCACCCACTGCCCCAATGACCTTTTCGTCTGAGCTCCCTTCAGCCAATCAGAACTCATAATTGATTTACTACGGATACGTTTCTATTTTTAACCCAAGCGTCCCTAATTATTTTACAAAAATTGACCTTGTGTCACATACTGCTTGTAGTGGAGGGTTTGGGTAAAATACACATGAGAAAAGAATCAGTAAACTATAAATGTAAATATACCTTTGATGGTTTTATTGCCCGACGGTTAAGACACTCTCATGAGAAATGCCAATGGAACAAGGACAACCTTAATACGTAAGAGTCTCGCTTACCACGGGATCCTCATTTTAAAATGGCCTCATGATACACTGCGAAAAGATAAATGAAGTCAGATCGAAACTATTTGCTTTATTTAAATATCCTGTCACGATTATATCAATAAATATCAAATTATATACTGATATATTCAAACGATTGTCTTTATCTTTGTTGTGATTTGTTTATCATGAAGTTTCATTGTATGATTCCTCACCTCAGAAATTAAGGGGAAAACTTAATTCATAAGTTAGCTATTTTTTTTTTTTTAGAAAATATCGAATTCAGTCTACTGTTAAAATTTCGTGAAAAATGAACGTTAGAATTTATTTTTTTCAATTCCATTTCGATCACAAACGCAGATAAAGGATACTACTGGGCTTTTAATGTGTTTTTGTTCCTCCCCCCCATATACCCCCCTCGTTTTTATCGATCAAATTCAATATGATTGCTAAATTGTAATATTTTCCGAGAGTAAAATCTTCCAATTATCTGTATTCCGTCAATGGGAATGTTATGACCGACAACGAAAAGGCCAACTACAAGGACAATCTGTTTTTGCGTAAACATCATTAAAACGAGAAAGAGAAAAGAAAAAAAAATCAAAGAAAATAACTTAGACATCTCTATCCATCAGCAATAACTGATACTTAGAGAGA